>JAODAL010032264.1:0-47184 GCA_025379985.1 Phyllomedusa bahiana | reverse complement strand
AAACCCTTCGATTCGTGAACCGAGTTTTCTAAATTCTAAACGAATTCCACTTCGTTAGAATCAATTCGCCCATCTCTAACCATAACATATTTCTCTAAAAGTGACCTTAAAACTTTCGCTCAAAAATATCCTTTAGCTGTAACTAACCTTAATACAGAAAGCTGCTCTCGACCCAGCAGCTCCCTGAGCAGGCACAGCAGAAGCTTAACAAACACTTGACTAATATTCACAGGGACTACACACTCTAGAATTTGACAACACAAAAATTAGACAAGTTACAACAATATACTAGAACTTCACACAGTTGAGTCATTTGATATATCAGGACAAGACAGGATTGTGGTTTGTGCTCTGCACCCAGACTGCCAGATTCAACAGAGCTTTACAGAGACCAGAAGTAGATAATGATCTCAGGTGCATGGCTGCCTCACCAAGGATTCTGAACAGTTGCTATGCAAACACTCCAACAAACACAAACAACATGAGACAGACATAACACAGAAACTCCTGCTGACCTCATAAGCAGGAGAGAATTAAATTGCAGAAGAGTTCCTGCCTTTTGCAGCAAGAATTAGCAAAATGACTCTGGTTGTATTTATCACTATCTTGTATTTGTCAAAAGGGCACCAAATAGATTTTATTTCCACTTTTCTTGTGCCCAAAGTGCAACCAAGCATCATGACTACCATGGAATACGGTACACACAGTGCAAATTTTACTGCAGTCTGTTTAATAGTTAAAAAGTCATTTGCATTTTTTCAGATACCAAAGTTATTGGTGATTCTTCTGAATCCAATAATGTTCCCACACAACCTTTTTAATCACACTGTGTATGTCTTTGTTTCTGAGACTATACACAATGGGATTCATTAGTGGAACCAGTACAGTGTATAACAAGGACAAGAATTTGGTGATATTCCAAGATGGATTTTTGTTTGGAACCAAGTAAACAGAAAGAAGAGCCACATAGTACATGCACACTACAATCAGATGGGAGCTACAGGTAGAGAAAGCCTTCTGTCTCCCAGTGATAGATGGGATCTGTAAAATGGTGCATATAATACACATGTATGAGCTAATTATGATAAAGAAAGGGATGAAAACCAACAGAGCACTCAGCATTGTAACTTCTATCTCAACCACAGTGATATCCGAGCACGAAAGCTGAAGTATGGGATCCAGATCACAGAAGAAATGGTCAATCTTATTTGGCCCACAAAAGTGAAGCTTGATTATTGTTAGAGTATGAATTAACACTACAGATGTGCTCATCATCCAAGTCACCATTACTATTGTTAAGCAGAATTTGTGATTCATGATGTATGTATATTGCAGAGGTTGGCAGATGGCCAAATAGCGATCAAAACACATCACAGTCAGAAGGAGGCAATCAGCAGTCTCAGATACATCAAAGAAGTAGAACTGAGCAATGCAGTCCTTAAAAGAAATTATATTGTCCTTTACCACAGCTGTATGAAGAACATTAGGAAGAATATCAGTGGCCAGCAAGATATCTGACACCGAGAGTTGTGTGAGGAAGAAATACATGGGAGTGCGAAGGTTCCTGCTGTAGGACACCAGTACAATGATCAGAAGGTTCCCACATATTGTAACACAATAAACCACAAAGAAAAGGAAGAAGACTATGAAGGTGACTGTATAGGTGTCCTGAAACCCCAAGAGATGGATCACAGTTATGGTGGTCAGATTTGTCTCCTGCATTATCTGAAAGGAAAATAATAAAAAACATTTTTTAATGTACCTCTTCCAAAGTTCTTGAAGTTAAAAAAAAATAAATAACAATTTTAGTGTGGCAAGATACATCGGATTGTGTATGTGTAGCCCCTTGCCAAAAATGGACATATGGGTACGTCATATTGCCGGTAAGGATGTATGGAGCGGTTCACTCATGGAGTCCGCTCCATACGCATTGGGTTCCAGCTGTTAACTACAGCTGAGAAATGCCGGTAACAGCATGGATGGAAGCTAGCGGAGCATCATTCTTCTCCAACCATTCCTTCCCAAATGTGATTGTGGGGTGTTAAGTGGTTGCCATGGCGGATGGAAGGCTAATGTAGGTTTCTGTAGCTGCCATGTTACTACTCCTATCACTTAGACAGGAAGCAATATGAAAGCCATCTTTGTACACCTTTCTGCATTATATATAATACAGAAGGGTATACAGATATGGGTCGTACTGGAGATAGCAAAGCAGTATAATAACGACAGATAGAAGTGAAAGTAAAAAAAGGAGGGAAGAGGTCAGGAATCCAGGAATTCCAAAAAGATAACAGAATGCCAGCTCAAGCCAAATGAGACTATGCAAAGTGCAAGTGATCTTTAAATAGGATGTTAGGGTGTGGTCCGATCCGCTTCGGCCCTCTAACATCAACCACACAAAACACAGACTGAATGGCAATGGCAGCTGTCAATCACACTCAGTCTAATTCACCTGCAGCCCAGCACAAGGTTAGCAGAACAAAACAGATGGGTGTGGTGGGAAACCTGTCAATCTCACCCTGGGCAGAGGACTGCGCCATGGCTGAACAGTCATGGTCAGTACAGAAAACTCCCATTCGTATAAAAAGCAGCTGCTATTCATCTGTTGCAATCACAGGATATTTTGCACTGGGAGATCCTTTCAAACTCCCTAAATAACCTTTTAACCAAACATGTGCAGGTCTGTGCTTCTTTTCTCAATGTGTATCCATTTTATTTTGATAAGTAGACAATTTACCCCAACATTCAGTAAATACTTGCAGCTATAGTGCTCCTGTGTGTTACCGATAATAAATCCAACAGGGACTAGTTCAATAATCTAATGTCCATATTGAACTTCCTTAGTTTGGCAAAAGAAGCTGCTGACTGACAGGCAGCTGAACACATCACTGAAGAGTGAATGCCATAAAAATAGATCCCCCACAAACATGGCACAGTTAAATTTTTTAACTCCACTTAGAATTTTTTTTCAGATTCCCAGTACATTATGTGGTATGGCGAGTTTAACTTTGAAATGTACATCTTGTTACACAAAAAAACAAGCCCACATTTGTTTGTATAGATTGGAAAAAAAAATGGGGTTTGGAAGGCGGAGAGGAAAAATAAGGCTCTGTCAGGAAGGGGTCAGAGACATAAGCATTGCTTCTAGGAAGAATTCACATGTGGAACATATACTTTGGAATCCAATAGTGTCCAATGATCAGCTTAGTGCACTGCAATAAAGGTTTAATGACAGTGTGAATAAGGCCTTATGTAGACAAGTTTAAGGCCATAAAACAGCACCAGGGATTCAGCTTTAGGGGGTGCAGAGGTAGCACCCCTGTCATAGAACCCCAGCTGGCCCAAAGGACTCTATAACACATAAAAAGACACCAGTATATAATCAACATGTGGTACTTAAGGGCCACAGCTTTTGCACTGGGTCCAAGAATCCACAATTTAAAGTTTTGCTTATCGCAGCAGTACAAAAGCACACAGAGCCCTAGCCACACGGCACACCTCTGTCTCTCTATGCCCCCATGGTAAGGTAGAATCTTAATAATACGGCATCCAATGTTTGGGAATATCCAGATCTTAATACTTGAAATAGTTCCCCTATTAACTTTCCCCCAGCTTATTTTAAAAACTACAATTTACTATGATCTAATTGATGGGACAAGAGAAAAGGAAATAATGTAAATAAAATAAATAAAAAATATAAAAATGTCTTGCCTTCTTTCCCCTAAACATAAAGCAAATGTCCCTAATTTTAAAAGAGATGATGTCTCTATTCAGGATCAAAAGCATTCTGATAGGAGTCCATGTCTTTCTGAAATTTATTTATTTATTTTTTTCAGTAAGGACATTGACCATGATGAGCTTTAAATGACTTCAACATTTTCCTTGATCAAAGGGTGAAGAAATAGATTTGAAGAAAAAATGAAAAACATTTCAAAGGCAAAGCTCACCTCTATGTGACATGAACAGTTTGGTTGTTAGAAATGAAATTATTTTATGAATAATTCTGAATCATTTATGAATTTTTCCAATTATGCAGAATCTTCATCCTGGATAATAGTCTGTGAAGTATTGTACAATAAGCCTCCCTATATATACTTCCTGGAGACAACTGGGAATATCTATAGAGTGATAAGTAGCTCATGAGAGACTGCTTTATTTATTTTAAGTATAAAGCATTAAACACAAGATATTTTCTAATTTAGAGAAGTAAATTAAAGGAAAAATAATAAAATGTTCTCAAATCACTAAGAAAATGTATGTATCAGTCAATCATTCAATGAATCACTCACTCTACATCAATAGGGTAAGACAAAATATTTTAAATAACAATAAAAATAATAAGATGTGCGTTGATATTTAAACTTTTTTGAACCCTTCATAATCTCCTATATTTGTGCATAAATTTAACTTAAAAATACAGTAGATTTTCTTATAAGTCCTTAAAGGGGTTGTCTCATCTCAAAGTTTCATAGGATGCATGAATGAAATAATGCTGCTTGGCTCTATCACTTCCTGGTCAAGCTGTCTGTAATTAGCATATGAGCTCCGTGTATTCAGACTTCTCTGTTTATTAGTCTAGATTAGCTAAATTACCTTCTCTGAGGTCCAGAGAAGCTGCTGAGCTAATGTAAACAGTAGAGTAATTAGTAATTAGATACCACACAAGCTTTCACACAGCTTGTGATGACCGGTGTGACGACATCACTCCCTGCTATCCGAGAGAACGCCCAGCCTGTGATAAGGAGGACACAGGTCGGTCACTTGGGGAACCAGAAAGAGCACAGAAGGTTATAAAATCACTTGTAGCTCCTTAACAAAAAAAAATGAACAACGCAATATATTTGGAAACGTCTTCATTTAGTGTTCCCTACATTTTGAAAGCTATTCTTTGTAGTGAGACAACCCCTTTAAAGAAGATAAAGAGAACAAAATAAAATAATGAGTCTAAAATATAAGAATAGGTCACTTAATTATTGTAAAAAAATATTGACCATCACATGTCAGTAAGTGGCAAAAGTATGTGAACCCTTAGAGTTATCAGATAACTTATGTATCAGCAGACGACCTGATATATTTAAATAATATCATATTCTGATATTAAGCATGCTTGACGAATAAAGGAAATTTGTGAGGGCCTCAGATGGAGAGTTGTTCTTGCTCATCAGGCTTGAAAAGGTTATAAAAAACATTTCTAAAGAGTTTGAACTCCACCAATCCACATTTAGAGAGATTGTTCACAAATGAGGAAATTGAAGACCATTTTTACTCTCCCCAGGAGTGGTAGACCAACAAAGATCACGCAAAGAGCAAAGAGTATAATAGTCAGTGAGGTCACTAAGGAACCGAAGGACAACTCAAATCATCTAAAGGCCTTTCTCACTTTAAATAATGTTAATGTTCACAAGTTCATCATCAGGAGACTTCTAGTCAACAATGGTGTGCATGGCTGGACTGCAAGGAGAAAGCTGTTGCTCTCCTAAAAGAACATTGCTGCCTATCTGCAGTTTGCTATAGATGACCTGAACAAGTCAGAAGGCTATTGAGAAAAGCTTTTGTGGACAGACTTGTAATAAATATTTGAGCTAAAACTGTATATCATAAAAAAAGAAATTATTTTCTTGATTTCCATGCCCGACACTAACACATTCTGTCACACATCTTTGGAGCCAATGTACTCTCCCCTAGAGACTTTTTTGTTTTTCATTAAAAATTAGGGCTTTTTAGGAGTGTTTAATACATTTTAGCACCTCAGATTGTCTGTAAACTTGAAATGTTGTTAAAAAGTACAGTAGGGCCCTATAAAGGATATTTCTAAAAATGGCAGAATCAGGGGAATCAATACTGAGTTGTGTTTCTCTGGTAACAACTACTGTGTTCCAGTAAAAAATGGATTAAAATTGAAAATTTTCTAAAAGTATGACATTTTAAATTTGATCTCCATTTTGCTTTAATTTCTGTGAAACACGTAGAGGAAAATGTATGAAAACTCTCTAGGTCTAAGGTATTTTTTATTGCCCAGAGCAACCAATCAGAGCTCCCCTTTCATTTTTTCAGAGCTCTGTATGGCAACAAAGAAAATCTTAGACCTGGACAGTTTTCAAACATGAGGCCCCTAAAGAGTTAACAAACTTCCTAAATGCTGTTTTGAATACTCTGTTGGGTGCAGTTTTTTGTTTTTTTTCATGGAGTGATTTATGGGGATTTCTTACACACAGACCCCTCAGAACTGAATTGGACCGTAAAAAGATCTTTGCTGCACATTTTTTTTTTAAATTAAATAAATTGTTACTAAATTTAAAGCCTTCTTATGTCCTAGAGAAATAAAACAGTGTTTAACAAAGGATGTCAAAATAAAGGATATAAAATATGAAAGTCTCGCACACCTAGGTAATGGATGGTGCTCTGGTGTAAGTGGTCAGTAGCCCAATCATACAGACAGAATATAAATTCCGGAACACCAATTTTAGATTTAAAAGAGTAGTCCATATCAAACGGTAAGGGGAGTATCTCTGGACAGGAGTCCTGTATCTGCAAAGGAGCTCCCCTTACTTTTTGATACGGACTACTCCTACTACTTGAACCTACTTTACCGTGCTGCATATTATTGCTGCTTCCTTTCCCTCTCTCTTGTACATGACCCACAGACGTCACTTTGACAAAGGCCTGCTGGCCGAAACATAAGATTTACATGACATTTGTATCTATACTACAAATTTTATGCAGTAACCTTCCCCTTTTGTTTTCTACACTACAATTTTGTATTTCTAATGGAATATCTGGCAACTGTGTTCCGTATTGTAAATAAACTTTTGCACTCTAATTGCATCTAAAATTGGTGTACCAGTGTTCATATTCTCTCTGGTCAAAAATAAGGAGACCTGCTGTAGATGTTAATTATAAACTATTCTTTCTGGTATGAATATGTTTCTTAGAGGCAGAAAAATCAACACTTTGAAAACGACAAATTCTTAAACTTTTTGCAAACTTTTATTTTTAAAAATAAATACAGGTTGCATTTACCAAAATGTACAACTTAAAGTATAATGTGTCACAAAGAAATTTTCTCAAAATCACAAGGATAAATAAAAGTGTTATAAAGTTATTTCCTAATATAGTGACATATTAGATTTAAAAAGTGGAGTCATGTCAGAAAGTTCAGAAAACTGCCTGCAGCAAAGGGGTTAATGTTCATGAGTCTATAATCAGAAGGACACTGAACAACAATTGTTAATGATAGGAAAGCTGTTGCTCTTCATATTTTGCTTTTTTCCAGTAAATGTTATAATACACTCATTTTTATAATTAAAAAGTACCGTATTTTTCGGACTATAAGGCGCACCGGATTATAAGGCGCATTATCATTGAGCGCCTGTTAAGTCTTCTTGGTTCATATATAAGGCGCACTGGATTATAAGGCGCAGCACATTAAATGAAATAAAGCTCAGACCGCAAGCCAAGCTTCATTCAACACTTTCACAATAACTCTCAACTTGTAAAGTTGTAACAAAAGTCAATACATGTACATATCTCCGTGCCGTATCGCAAAATACGTGTCACACTTAGTGAAGCTTATTTGCAACTGATTTGCAACTGATTTTCAACTGATTTCGGAACGTATTTACGTCGGAAATCCGACGTGAATCAGTTCTGAAATCAGCCGTGTGAACATAGCCTTAGTGACACTTATTTGCAACTGATTTGTAACTGATTTCGGAACGTATTTACGATCGGAAATCAGTTACAAATCAGTTACAAATAAGGCCGTGTTCACACGGCTTATTCCTGACGGATTTGTGCGCCGTATTGAGCGCACAAATCCGTCGGGAATAAGGGGCGGGACGGGGGCGGGGCCGGAGCGCGGCGGGGGCGCCGCTCCCGGCCCCATAGACAATGCATTGTTTACGGCGCGTCCGCGCCGTAAATAATGTGTATGTCACTTTCTCCCCCCGCGGCGGATTTGCCGAGCGGGGAGGAGCGACGGAATCCACTGTTCTCTATGAGAGCAGTGGATTACCGTAATGACTCCGACGGATTGGCGCCGTATTGAAGCGCAAATCCGGCGCGGAATACGACGCCAATCCGTCGGCAAATAAGCCGTGTGAACGGGGCCTTAGTGTCACTAAATTAGCTGTAAATACGTTCTGAACAAAACCCAAGTGAAGAATTGATTCATATATAAGACACATCGGACTATAAGGCGCACTTTCGATTTCTGAGAAAATCATAGGCTTTTATGTGCACCTTATAGTCCGAAAAATACGGTACATCTTGTCCAACAAGGCTTAGTGGAGCATTTATGGCTTGTAAGTCTCCATAAACATTTACTATGATCTCCTGAATGAGAAACATTATCCCTTAAGAAGTAAAGAGAAAAATATACAGAGGCATCACCATAGCACTGTCAGAGGTCTGGGAGAGCCCTTACCCAATGTGCAAGGAGGAGAAGAATGCTTCAAAGGATGCCATGAAGAAAGCCAAATCCCTTTGGAATTGACACAAGATTGCTCCAAGGTGTTTATTATATGTTGTGACACACAAAACTATGGAGATTACATCATAAAAAAGCTGCTGTTGGAAGTCCATAGAATATATCATGGAACTACATTTAAAAAATCCGAACTATCACAGATTTTATGTATTTTATTTTTATTTTTTAAATGGGGTGACCTATTTAATTGCAGTGCACAGTTTCCAGACTCCGAATCTAGCCCCGATAGCATTCATAAATATATAGATATGGATAGACAAATTAGAGATGGACACATAGCATAACTAACACCATAGCTGCTGTAGTGGCTGCTACTTGACCAACCTCCACAGAAGGCCCGGCACATACTAACTCAGAACGTCCAGGTCCTCTGTCCTGAGCATTCAGAGGCAGGGCAAATTTCCTTGATTCCCGGGACTTTTCGGCTGATTAACTGCATACTTACCAAGCCTCCCAGAAAGTACAGGAGTCTTGGGTGTCTTCTCCCTCCTCCCCAGAGGTTTTGGTGAAATCCAAAAGACTGCGAGGGGTTCTTTAAGAAAAGCTGCTCCGGTGGGGATGGCTTCCACTACTAGACTATAAAAGTCTAGCTGTTCAACACACAGGGCCTTTTCAGGCTGCCTGGGAGGATATCAGCTTGTAAGTACTGTATTTTCCCGCTCCCCACTCCTCACTCCTGTTCTTCTCCTGGCATCGTCAGGCTCCTTCCACAGGAGTGTAATGTACAGGAGTAAATAGAATTGTACACTATTACCTGACTGAGCATTGCTGTGTATTGCTTGATATCCATACTGTTTGAATTCTACTTGAACTTAGTGGTAGTGTGACTTAGAGTATAAATTGTCATATGCTGATACTGCACTGTGGTTTTATAAGGTCTGGCAGCTACACAGCCTCAGGAGAGGGTTGTTGTAGAGACAGGAGAGGGGCATAATCTATAAAAAGTTCAGTTACTTAGTTAAAGTAGGAGTTGGTTGTGGTTGTGGAGAGGTTACCAATATATATACACGGTGAGCTGATAATCTATTTTCTTGTTACTAATATATCACCCTGACAAAAGCACTGCTGTCCCCTGGGCTCAGGGACCAGCTTCACCTTTACTTCCTAGCCACATGAAGGGAACATGAAAGCAGTACAGCTAAAGAGAGGAAAGCAGCAGTCATGTTAGTGGAGGAGCTTAGAATCCAAGGAAGAATCATGAGGTACAGTTGATCCCTAACACCTCATGGTCTTTTGGATCCAGCAGCTTCTGGCCTGGCCCAATGCCCAATAGTTCTATGATGATGCCCAGATCACTTGGGATTAAGGGGAAACTTCTTGCTGGCATATCTAGAAGGCTTTTATGCATAGGGACTTGAAAAGTGGGATTGCCTCCCTCTGCTGCAGGCTGTTTAGCTGTGACTGAATGAAAAGTCTTTGTTTGAAAGCTGCCTTTCCTATGTGTATAACACAATGCTTGGAAGAACAGTAAAGAAAAGTTGTTAATTCTTCTGGTCTCCTGCCTATTTATCTGTGTTGCAGCACCATGGACACCTCACAAACACCATCACAGGCAGTTGAGGACTATAACCACCAACTATAGTGTGTCCTGGATGAATATACCACCGTTATCCGTAGAACCCCCATAACATTGCGATGATGCCATGGGTAACATGAGAGGTATGGTGAATGATGTCACTGTGACATAACTACTACTACCATCCTCACCACTTTTCCCTCCAATGCACCACAAGTTTTGGCATCATGAACAGGATGTACTTCAGTATGACTTTTAAGGTTTGTGCTGTACCCAGCAGAAACAGAAGAAACTGCATGTCATCTAAAATCATCCAGGAAAATAGAGGTAAATCAACCATCTTTGATTTGTTTGAGAGCGAGCAAGAAAGTGAGTTCAGCTTGTTTAACCAGCCAGCTGAGGAACTGCAACATTTGTATTACATGATCTTGCATCTGTAGCCCACTGTTGTGCTACAAGGTTGCATCCACATGGTAGAGGTCAAAATACTCGTCAAATTCTAATCGGAATCTGGCCAGTATTTTAGACTCTGTTTTCGTTTTTTTGTCCCGGTTTTTTTCCTCAGATTTCAGCCATCCCATTCAATTGAACCATACTATAGTCTGACAGTTTTAAGTAAAATTTGGCAGGTTATAGAACATGTTCTAAGTTTTTTTTAACTGGTTTTCGGATTTGAGGTACGTTAGAAAATCCGAGCTGTGTAGACTACCGCTCGGATTTTCTATTGTGATTTATGGGGATTATTTACAGTTGGATTTTTGTGGATTCTAAATTCTTAATCCACTTAAAAACCCAACAGTAAATCACTGTTGTGTAGACATAGCCTAAGAATCTTTGCAAGGCACTGTAAATTAGATCTCAAAAGTGACAAGAACATTTACTGTGTTGGGACACTACTTCAGTGTATGTTATCCACAGCTTCATTATTCTGTAAATGTATTGTTTGTTAATCAGAGAGTGTTTACAGCACCAGTTATCAAAATGAGTGAAGTTTTAGCTGTAGTCAACAGAGTAGATTCAAGTGTAGGGTGCAGTTTGTCCGATTAACAGCTGAATTACATAGAATATTGGTGTGGTTGCGGTTTTGCTGCCATCTTGCCACCAGCAAGAAGAAAAACAACAACACCAAAGTGAGCCTGCAAGAGGAAAAGCCCACCAAAGTACAAGGGTGGATGCTGACAAAGAGGAGAAGGAGTTACACATCTCGACCACCAAAGCGGCAGGATCAGCATCTAATTTAGCACCGCTCAGACATAGGAATCCTTGGCTGGAACATGCATAAAATTCTCTGAGGTGAATTTGACCATCAGCCCCATGCTATCTGTTATTCTGCTCTCTGTTAGTCTGCCTCTGCCCCTCTCCATCCCACTACCCACTGCACAATTGGTGGCTGACTAAATACTTTTTTCCCCCACTGTGGGTAGGAAGATAGGTAGGTAGATAGATAGATAGATAGATAGATAGAGTCGGAACATAAGTATTTAGTCAGCCACCAATTGTGCAAGTTCTACCACTTAAAAAGATGAGAGTGTCCTGTGATTGACATCATAGGTCGACCTCAACTATGAGAAACAAAATGAGTAAACAACTCCAGAAAATCACATTGTCTGATTTGGAAAGAATTTATTTGCCAATTAGGGTGGAAAATAAGTATTTGGTCACCTACAAACAAGCGAGATTTCTGGCTCTCACAAACCTGTTGTCAGGGCTAGGAGGCACTCAACCTGCAGGGAGCAACAGTCTGCAACAGCTGATCAGTGAACCCACCCTGATAGTCATTCTGCTGGAAGCTGTGTGATTGACAGAGGCCCAGTCACTCCGGACACGGGGCGTGTTGCAGCAGCCAATGGGAGGGAATCACATTTAAACTCCCTGAAGGCTCAGTGCTGTGCCTGTGATATTCTCCTGGCTGCCTCGTTCCCTTGTGTTTTGTATTGTGCTGTTTACATGTGTACCAGACCTCGGCTTGTTTACTTACCTCGGCTTGTCATCTGATTTTCTACCTCGCTCCCATTTGGTTTTTGACCCCGGCTTGTTTACATTTTTCCCTCTGGTTCTGTTTTGTGGCTTGGCGTTCCTGATTTGGTATTGACCCTGACTGTCTGACTATTCTTCCTCCTGATGGCCCCAGCATTCTAGCAGTGCAGGGACTGTCGCCCAGTTGACATCTGCCGCCTAGGGCAGCACGACAAGTAGGAAGGGACAGTGGGATAGGATCCAGTCAGGGCTCACTGTACCCCCCTAGACGTGACATTATCACAGGCCAAAACCGTCACTGCTCTCCACTCACCATGAACCCCATGACAGCTCTGGTAAAGCAGATGCAGGGGTTTACCCAGGTAGTTCAGGATCTGGCGCTGCGGGTACAACAGCAGGAGAATTACTCAAGTCTGAGTGTCCCTGCGCTACCTCCCCCTCCTGTGGCGCCTTCTATCCAGTTGCCTGACAGGTTCTCAGGCAACAGGAAGACTTTTCTTACATTAAGGGAGGAATGACCCCATTAGTTTAGGATCTGCCCACGGACCTCAGGCAATGAGGAGCAGAAAGTGGGAAAAGTTATGTCCCTACTTCAGGGTCCCCCCCAGGAGTGGGCATTTTTGTTACCGCCTTCCGTGGACAGGTTCTTGGTCTTCTTAGGCGTACTTTTTGATGACCCTGAAAGGGAAGCTGTAGCCGAGGCTCAGCTGACCACATTGTGGTAGGGTCAAAGGACTGTGCAGGAGTTTTGCTCTGAATTTCGTTGTTGGTGTGTTCCCTCTGGGTGTAACGACCCAGCTCTTAGATGCCAGTTTAGATTTGGGTTAGCTGACCATGTGAAGCATTTATTGGGGGCTTACCCTACCCCTGGTACTTTAGATGAGGCTATGGCACTAGCTGTTCGTCTGGACAGACGTTTTAGGGAAAGACATTGGAAAAGGGTCCTCCTCCGGTGGTCCATACCGTGGTCAACTCTACACCCGTTGTTTACGATTTAAACCCAGAGGAGCCCATGCAAGTGGGGGCTTCTTACGTGACTTCTGCTAGTGACCGTAGGACTACTCATCGCACCCAGGGGTTGTGCTTCTACTGTGGCGAAGATGGACACGGCATTCGGAAGTGCTCCAAATGGAGAACCAGGCCAGTAAAACTCCAGCGTCTAGGTGATTTGCAGGAAGGTCACCCAGGCAAACAGGTTTTTCCTATTGTATCCAAAAAGTTTCTGCTCCCAGTTAAGATCTCATATTTGTCTCTGTCTGGTTCTGGGAATGCTTTTGTGGATTCTGGGTCAGCTTCCAATTTTGTAAACACGTCCTTCGCCAAAACGTGTGGGCCTTCCTTGGAGGCCTCCTTCTGAGTCCCTGCGGGTTGTGGCAATTGACTCTAGTCCGCTGACAAAGGGTACAATCCAACATTGTACTCCTGAGCTCGAGATGTTGGTAGGATCCATACATACTAACAAGTGTATTCTATTTATCATGGAGGGGCTGCCCGCTGATGTGGTTTTGGGGCTGCCCTGGCTTCAGAAAACATAACCCGGGTGTTTGAATGGAATTCAGGAGAATTAATCAAGTGGGGACAACAGTGTGCTGACAGATGTCTTCCTGTCATATGGGCAATACAGAGGTAGAACAGATTCCTGTTTTCATTCGTGACTTTGCCCAAGTATTTTCTCAGAAACAGTCGGAGATAATACCCCCTCATAGAACTATGACTGTGCCATTGACGTATTTCCCAGAGAGAAGTATCCTAAGGGGAGGATATATAATCTGTCAGGTCCGTAGAGAATAGCCATGAAGCAATATTTTTGCAGAAAGCTTACGAAGGGGCATATCCGACCTTCTGTGTCCCCTATGGGTCAGGGTTTTTCTTTGTAGGGAAAAAGGATGGAAGCCTGCATCCATGCATAGACTACCGTGAAATTAATAAGATAACAGTAAAAAAACAATATCCCATACCCTTGATTCCTGATCTGTTCAATCAAATCCAGGGAGAAAAGTGGTTTTCCAAGTTAGACCTGAGGGGGGCCTATAACCACATCCATATCCGAGAAGGGGATGAGTGGAAAACCGCGTTTAACACTCCTGAGGGTCATTTTGAGTATCTGGTAATGTCGTTCGGGTTGTGTAATGCCGCCGCGGTGTTCCAGAACTTGGTTAATGATGTTTTCCGTGAACTCATTGGTTGTTGTATGACAGGTATTGCAAATCCTGAAGGAGAATAGCGTGTTTGTTAAAGTGGAAAAATGTGTTTTTGGAGTGCCGGAGGGAACCTTTTCTTGGGTACATCCTGACTCTGAACTCAATCTGTATGGACCCCTGTAAAATTCAAGCTATTCTTGACTGGGTCCACCCTTCATCCCTGAAAGCCCTACAGCGATTCCTAGGGTTTGATTATTACTATCGAAAATGTATTCGTAAATTTTTCTGTTTAGTTCAGCCGTTGACTGACATGACTAAAAGGGGTTTGAAGTTCACTAATTGGCAAAACCCGAGGCCATAGAGGCATTTGAGAAACTTAAGCAGTGTTTGTATCGCTCCTGTGTTGATTCAAGCAGACCTTAGCAAACCCCTTTTTCGTTGAGGTTGATGCTTCTTGAGTATGGGGCAAGGGCTGTCTTGTCTCAGGGGTCTGCTACTATGACTAACCTTCGCCCTTGTGCCTTCTTTTCGCGTAAATTTTCCTCGGCTGAAAGGAATTTTCGATGTTGGGAATCGGGAGTCATTGGCTATTAAATGGGCCTTCGAGGAATGGCGTCACTTCCTCGAAGGTGCCCAGCATCAAGTCACGGTCCTTACTGATCATAAGAACTTTACCTTTTTAGAGAATGCTAAATGGTTGAATCCATGTCAGGCACATTGGACATTATTTTTTAACACTTTTCAACTTTGTTGTTACTTACAGACCGGGATCTAAGAATGTTAAAGTTGATGCGCTGTCTAGAAGTTTCTGTGCCAGCCACGCCATTGCTCAAGAAGACTGTTGTCTCAGCTATTTCCCATGATTTAGCCACTGAGATTAAGTCCCACCAGGATATGAGACCTGCCAATTGTCCTGTTTCGAAGGTCTTTGTCCCCACTCAGTCGCGGCTACGAGTATTAAAAGAATTTCATGATTCTGTTTTATCTGAACATCCTGCGGTGTCTGGCACAAAGAGGCTGATTTACTGGTGGCCATCATTGTCTCTTGATGTTGAGGCCTATGTGGCATCTTGTGAAGTGTGCGCTCGGGCTAAGGTTCCCAGAACTCGTCCTCCTGGCGAACTTTGCCCTCTTCCTATAACCTGAACCATCCGTGGACCCATATTTCCATGGATATCATGACGGATCTTCCTCCTTCGGAGGGCAAAACGGTTGTTTGGGTGGTAGTGGACTGTTTCAGCAAAATGTTCCATCTTGGTCCTTGAAGGGGGTTACCGTCATCCAAAAAACTTGCTGAACTGTTTATCAAACATATTGTCAAACTGCATGGTTTACCGGAGAATATTGTTTCTGACAGAGGGGTTCAGTTCGTGTCTCGATTTTGGATAGCCCTTTGCAAGTCTCTACCTTCCACCCAGAGACTAATGGGCGGACAGAGAGGGTAAATCAAATGGTAACTCAAAAACTCAGTTGTTATGTATCTGATCGGCAGGTAGACTGGGTAAAGTACTTACCTTTGACAGAATTTGCCATGAACAATCAAGATAGTAGCTCATCTGGTACCTCACCATTTTATTGCAACTATGGCTTTCACCCGAGGCATACGTCATTTTCCAGTGCTCCGTCTGATTACAGCAGGGTGGATGCTATCATTAAAGATCTGTGCACAGTCTGGGCCCAAGTTCATAAGAACTTGGTTCGTACCCAGAACATCCAGAAGAAAAATTCCGATAGGCAGCGTCTTTGTTCTAGAGGGTTTGGTGTTAGAGATAGAGTATGGTTATCCACCCGAAATCTGTGATTGAAAGTTCCTTCTGGTAAACTCGCTCCACCATTTGTAGGTCCAGGTAATTCAGGAGCAGATTAACCCGGTGGCATATCGTCTCAAATTACCCTCTTCTCTCCGTATACATAACATGTTCCATCGTGCACTTCTTAAGAGGTATATTCAGCCTGTAACTCCACCCTCTAGACCTCCTCCGCCAGTTTGCATAGAGGGGGAGTTAGAATATGAAGTCACCCAGATCTTGGACTCCTGTAAAGTCCAAAGGTCACTGCAGTACCTGGTCCACTGGAAGGGTTATGGTCCAAAGGAGAGATCATGGGCTCCAGCGACATCCATCCATGCCGATCACCTGATAAGGGAGTTCCATGAATCTCACCCAGACAAACCCAGACGAAGGAAGGGTCCAGTGGTCCCTCCTAAAAGGGGGGGTACTGTCAGGGCTAGGTGGCGCTCAGCCTGCAGGGAGCAACAGTCTGCAGCAGCTGATCAGTGACCCCACCCTGATAGTTATTCTGCTGGAAGCTGTGTGATTGACGGAGGCCCAGCCACTCTAGACAGGGGGCTGCAGGGGGCTGCAGGTGTTGCAGCAGCCAATGGGAGGACCTAGAGGCCGCTCCAATCAGCTGGATGGGTGGTATCTGGGAATCACATTTAAACTTCCTGCAGGCTAAGTGCTGTGCTTGTGATATTTCCTGGCTACCTTGTTCCCTTGTGTTTTGTATTGTGCTGTTTACATGTGTACCAGACCCCGGCTTGTTCTCCTGACCCCGGCTTGTCTTCTGATTTTGTACCTCGCTCCCATTTGGCTTTTGACCCCGGCTTGTTTACATTTTCCCCTCTGGTTCTGATTTGTGGCTTGACGTTTCTGATTTGGTATTGGCCCGGACTGTCTGATCTTTCTTCCTCCTGACGGCCCCAGCACTCTAGCAGCGCAGGGACTGTCGCCAAGTTGGCGTTTGCCGCCTAGGACAGCACGTCAAGTAGGCAGGGATAGTGGGCTGGCTTCCAGTTAGGGCTCACTGTACCCCCTTTGATGTGACACCTGTAACTTCTTCTTTAAGAGGCTCCTCTGTTCTCCACTAATTACCTGTAGTAATGGCACCTGTTTTAACTTGTTATTATAAAAGACACCTGTCCACAGCCTCAAACAGTCACACTCCAAACTCTACTATGGTGAAGACCAAACAGCTGTCAAAGGACAACAGAAACAAAATTGTAGCCCTGCACCAGGCTGGGAAGACTGAAACAGCAACAGGCAAGCAGCTTGGTGTGAAGAAATCAACTGTGGGAGTAATAATTAGAAAATGGAAGACATACAAGACCACTGATAATTTCCCTCCATCTGGTGTTCCATGCAAGATCTCACCCCGTGGGGTCAAAATGATCACAAGAACGGGAGGCCAAATATCCCAGAACCACAGGGGGGGGGGACCTAGTGAAAAAACCGGAGAAGGCTGGGCCCAACGAAAACAAAGGCCACCTTCAGTAACACACTGCACCGCCAGGGACTCAGATCCTGCAGTGCCAGACGTGTCCCACTGCTTAAGCCAGAACATGTCCGGGCCTGTCTGAAGTTTCCTAGAGAACATATGGATGATCCAGAACAGTTCTAGGAGAATATAATATGGTCAGATGAAACCAAAGTAGAACTGTTTGGTAGAAACACAACTCGTCGTGTTTGGAGGAGAGAGAATGCTGAGTTGCATGCAAACAACACCATCCCTTCGGTGAAGCATGGGGGTGGCAACATCATGCTTTGGGGCTGTTTCTATGAAAAGGGACCAGGATGACTGATCCATGTACATGAAAAAATGAATGGGGCCATGTATTATGAGAATTTGGGTGCAAACCTCCTTCCATCAGCAAGGGCATTAAAGATGCAACATAGCTGGGTCTTTTAGCATGACAATGACCCCAAGCACACCACCAGGGCAACAAAGGAGTGGCTTTGTAAGAAGCATTTCAAGGTCCTGGAGTGGCCTACCCAGTCTCCAGATCTCAACCCCATTCAAAACCTTTGGAGAGAGTTGAAGTCTGTGTTGTCCAGTGACAGCCCCATAACATCACTGCTCTAGAGGAGATCTGTATGGAGGAATGTACCAACAGTGTGTGCCAGCCTTGAGAAGGCTTACAGAAAACGTTTGACCTCTGTCATTGCCAACAAAGGATATATATAGGGATGAGCGAATTGATTCAAAAACAAATTTGGAAATTTCTTTTTTGAATTTTGGAAAACTTTGATTCTAAAGGGAAGTCGAATTTTGGGGGGTGATTCGCGGGAAAAAAGTGTTTTTTTAAATTGAAAATTTGGTTTTGCGAGCACATGGCATTACATGGGGAAAAGAAGTCTGGGGGGGGAAGAAAGGCATAGCCTCCCATGACATTTTGCAGAGTTGAAGCCCAATAAAGGGGATGGTTGGGATTCTGTGACGCCCACCGCACTAAATAAGCCCGGGGCGCCCATGGGGCTCTTTATCGCTCTCCTGTACTGAGAGGGAAGTTTGTTTGGCCGCGACTGTTTTAGGGTAGCTGTTTATTTAAGAACTCATTTTTAAACAGAAATTTTTGGGGAGGGTCACTGCTTGTCTCAGAGACTGTTTCTTTACTTTTCTAAATCTAAATTTTTGTGGGGTATTGGGAAGGGAAGCCCAGGGGGTGGGGGTCCAATTCGCGGATATCTTTTTAAAGGATTGCCCAGTTCTTGAGCAAATTGAATACCCAAAAGTGTTACAAAGGCCTGTTGTTGCTGTTGTATTCATTTTAAAAAAAACAGGTTTTTTACAATCCAAATACCATTTAAAATTTTTTGATTGCTCATTTATTTTGAAAAAATTTTTGGGGATGGGGGTTTAAATTTTAAAGCGTTGTTCTGTGTTGGGGTCACTAAAAAAATTCTTTTTGTCACCGCCAAAAGGAAGGGAAATTTTTGGGCTTTTTTAGCAAAATTCATATCCAAAGGGTTTTAATTACGATTTTTTTTTGTTGTTGTGTTCGGGAAAAATTTACACCCATTTTAACACGTTTAAAAAGCGGGTAATTGTTGGGCCAGCCCCATTTTTTTTTGCGCAATTTACATCCAAGGGTTAATAAATTTTTTTCGGGTTTGTATTCATTTAAAGAAATGATTTTTTTTCACCCCGTCAAAAAGAAATTTTGCCTGAAAACAAAATTCTTATCAAAAAGGTTTAAATTTTAAGCCTGTTTGTGCTTTTATATTAAAGAAAAAATTACACAGTTTTTTTTAAAAAGGGCCCACTTTACAAAGAAAAATTTTTTCCTGGCCTTTGTGGAGCCCCCAATTTTTTACCCAAAAGGGTTTCCCCCAAGCTTGTTATTTGGGTTCATTTGGGTCAAATTTCAGGGGTGTGTATTTTTTCATAAAAAAGATATCTTCATCAAACAGTGTTTGTACATTTTAGAACAAAACAGTATGTCAGATAGAAGGTGGCAGGCTCTTCCCTGCGGGGTGGCAGGGGGCAAAAAAACATTCCGGGGAGTTCCCCACGTCGCGGCACGAGAAATTGGGGACGTCCCCCAGCAGGGGTCACCTCAGTGAGGCCAAAAACCCCCCCCCCCCCCCCCGGGGGTCATCTAGGGGCCCGTTTTGCTGCCCCAGAAAACCCAAAGGGGTTTTCTTGATTGGTTGACTAGGTCATCCATTTCCCTCCCAGTTTGGACTCTGAAAAACCCAGCCAAGGGGTCGGTGGGAAGGGTCGGGACAAAAAACCCTTGGGTTGGCAGGGGCCCGGGGAGCGGTCAGCGGCGCTCCCCTGTCCTAAACCCCCCTTCTGTCCCATCCGGTTCCCCCCGCCAGGATCTACTATGTGGTCTGGGCTCAGTCCCCAATTTTCTGCGAGGAAAAACAATTTTAGGAGGGCAGTCTTGCAGATTTAACTTGGCAGCGGGGGAAAATTGGGGGCCAATATCTGTTGCTTCTTGGGGGGGCGGCCAAAAATATAGATGTGGGAGAGTGGCATGGGAGGTCCTGTTATGAGGGGTCGCCTATTTCATACCAAGACCGGAGATAGATGGGAAAAGGGTTTGACGTGAAAACCCCAAAATTTATGGGATGGGAGCCGGCCCCCACTTTGGGGCCCGGGGGAAGGGAAAAGGGCTTCATCCTCGTCAGGGAGGAAGGGGGGGGCGGGAGCTTTCTGTCAGGCAGCGGCGCAGCCAGCAAGTGGGGTTGGTTTTGGCCGTGAGTCAGCGGGGGGGAGCAGCAGTTTTGTTGGTGGGTCGGGGCCAAGCGGGCCCCCGGGGTTTAAAAAAACCCCTTCGCAGGGCCAAGAAAGTAGTGGCACAGGGGCTCGCCGGGGGAAGCAACGGTAGTAGTCACCAAATGCTTATGTTTTGGGGGGTTTAAAAAAAAAAGGGTACCGGCGGTTTTTGGGAGTTCTTTGCCTTTAAAACCCCCGGAGGAGCCGAATTTTGGAATTGTTGGGGTCTGTAAGCAGAAAAATGAAGGGTGGGCCAGGGGGGCTAAGTTGGCACCAAAGGGGCCCCCGGGGCAACCATGCGTGTCGCATCCAAAAGGGGCCCGGGGGAAAAAACATGGGCTCAGATGTTTGGGACTCCATCTTGGGCCCCCGCGCAACAAACGCAGCCCGCAGCGGGCCGGTGGCAAACATGCCCTTGCAAAACCAGTCAAGGCTCCATACCTCTGGGAAAAAAGGGAGCTGTTTCTCTTTGGGGCCCTTATCTCCCGGGGCCAGATGCTCCTGCTCCTTTACTACTCATGGCACTTTGCAGTCGTTTTTAAAGAAGGCGATTGCAAAAAGGGCAAAAAAAGTATGCGTCCAAAAACCCTCTAAGGGCAAAAAAGCTGAAACCCTGCTCCTGTCCAAGTTGTTGGTACTGCAGTCCCTCCCCTTTTCCCAAATTTGGGGGACTCTTCACCTTCAGGAAAAAATTGGGTTGTGCCCAGCGAGATGGGGGGTTCCCAAACCGTAATTTATTTTTCCAAAAAAAGGGGAGTACCAGCCTTCACAAATATGTGAACAGAAGGTGGGGAGTCCTTGAGCTTATCGGTTTTTTCCACGGGGGCAAGGCAGTGCGGCATGTGGGGCTGTAAACCCGGGCAGGGGCCGTTTCATGTCCTTTTTTTGGCCCCTGGGGGAATGTGGTTCCTGCCCGGGAACAAACCCCTTTGGCCCGGGGGACGGCTTTCCCCCACGTTTTCAAACGCCCGCTCCGCACCCAAAGACCGCCCCCCCCTTCTCCACCACCACCTCATTTTCAGCCTCCAAAAAAGTATGCTCCATCATTTCCCCATGTGTTGGGCACAGCCCATGTCATGCAGTTTCCCTGGCTTGCCTCGGCGGAAAAGAAGTCACAAAAAGGGGGGAATTGTTCCCCGGTTTATGCAGCAAGGAAAACGATGGGGGTTGGGGTTTTCCGCGCAAATGCAATCAGAACCCTGGTTGGGCGGACAAAGGGAGGCCATGGTTTCCGCGCTGCCCCCCGAGGAGGGATGGTTTCCCTTCGCCCGCATGGCGCCCACCCTGTTAAAATTTGGGTTTTGAAAAAAGGGTTTCCCAAGTCTGTAAAAGCTTCAGAAGTTCTGAAAAAGGCCGGGAAAAGTGCATGCACTTCATCCCCCCCCACAAAGGGGCCGGGAAACACCCCCCTTTTTCGGTTGCAGCGGCCCGACAGGGCCCCCCCCAACACACTTGATATGCGATGTTTTCCCCCCGTTTGGGAAATTTCCCGGGCTTTCAAAATGTTGGACCCACTGTATGAAGGAGAGAAAACCCATTAAAATTTTTTGATGATCCGGGGCAGGACAGGAGTGCTCCCCTGTGTAACTTTGATGTCACCAGTGCACTCATTCGTGACCCTGCCTTTTGTAGGCCATTCGAGGACGTTATTTGTCAGCCCCAGGTCAGGGGAGTTAAGGTCATTCCACGCTTATGTCCGGGAAAAAGTGCTAAAAAAATTCTGTAGGGCAGGGGTGGGAGTGGGGACTACTCTCGTGGCCACAGATCCGCGGGGACTGAAATGGAGGGGAGGGGGGAAATTGGAGCAAAAGCTTGTTGGTAAAAGAGTGGATTTTCTACCGGTGACAAGAGAGGAGGAGCGGGAGCAGCTGGAGGAGATAGATGGAGATGGGGGAAAACGAGGCAGAGACCACAAGCACCGGGGGCACTATAAAAGGGAATGGAGCGGGGTCCCTCAAAGTCATTGGCAGAGGCCCCGCCGATCTGATTTCCCTGGCTAGTGACGCCGAATAGTCCCCAAATCCGGCGAGGGATGACTTCTGGGCTTCCCCCCTTTTGGGGACACTCGTAGGGTCCAAAAGGGGGCCCTTTTTTTTCCCCAGCTATTGAAGGGAGGACAAACTCAAATAGTATAGGGAAATCCTGCGTAGTCAGTTGGCCGCTGCCTATGTGCAGCATCGTCCCTCCTCTGACAGATCTGACCGGTGGGTTCTTTGGCGTTCACATACTACTGCCGCGGCTACTGGGGGAAGGTGGGGGTGTAGAATCAGTACCAGCTCCATCAGCAGAACCAAAGTCTGGAGTCCTGATGAGGAGCTTCCTTCTCCCGCCTAGTGAGGGGGGCAGTCGCCAGCAGCAGCGGGACCTGGAGCAGACCCTGAATCAACAGGGGGTGGCCTACTGGACAGCCCCTCTGCCACCCCAATTAGAAGATCCCTGGACTACTGGGCAGCCAAACTGGATTGTGTGGCCGCAACTTGCCGAGTTTTAAAGTGGAGAAGCTGTCCTGCCCGGCCAGTAGTGTGGCATCAGAGTGGGTGTTCAGTACGGCGGGGGCCCTCATTATCCCAAGGAGAACTTGCTTGTCCACCGGAAATGTGGAATGACTGACCTTTGTCAAGATGAATCTGGCGTGGATCGGCCAGGATTTCCACACACCAATGCCTTAGGCATCATATTACATCAGCCATGGTGCCTCACCAAAACTTTGAGAAATGAGTCTGGATTCAAACTACCTGCCTCAGCCACTATTCTGATGCCGCCACCATTCTGATGCCACACATCTGCTGCCAGTTTCTCCATCTGCCACCAACCATCTTTACCAGGGACTGGAAATTGCCACCCACCTCCACACTCTGTCATTGTGCCAGCCTCTGCCCTCTTTGCGTGCTGCTGTTATGCTGCGCGGTCACCTACACAACTCTCATTGTCCCATCTTTACTCATGCTGCTGCTCCCGTCCCTCACTCTTGTATTGTGCCACTCTGCGGCCTACCCCTTTTTTTTTTCCACCTCCAGAATGTCATTGTGCCACTGTCTGACCTCATGCTGCTGCTGTGGTTGCTGCCGTGAACTCGACCTCCAGAGTGTCATTGTGCCACTCTCTGACTTCATGCCGCTTTGGCTGCTGCCGTCACCTCTACACTCTGTCACTGTGCCACTCTGTGGCCTACTGATGTTGCCACCTGAGCCCTCAGCTTGTTTTTTTCCAGCTTTCGCTGCCATGACTTTATCAGGCTACATTCCCGTTTCAGTTTTTTGGTCAGTTTTGCCCTCTTAAGTGCCCAGGGAATTTTATAGTGAAGCGATTCTAAGAGCGGCGGCAGTCATGTGCGTGTCATACTAAAACACAACATTGTATGAAGACCAAACCAAGCTCCCTCTGCATATTTAAGCATGGCACAATGTTCTACAGCACCCTGCAGGCTCTGTGCAGCCTGGAAATAGCTGTTTTTTAACGCGATTCATCCCAAGTAATTCGGACCTAAACTAATTTTGACGGAAAATTCGACAAAGTCGGCGAATTGAATTTTTGAGAAATTCGCCCATCTCTAGATATATAGCAAAGTATTGAGATGAACTTTTGTTTTTGACCAAATACTTATTTTCCTCAATAATTTGCCAATAAATTCTTTCCAAATCAGACAATGTGGTTTTCTGGATTTGTTTTCTCATTTTGTCTCTCATAGTTGAGGGCGACCTATGATGTCAGTTACATGCCTCTCTCATCTTTTTAAGTGGGAGAACTTGCACAATTGGTGGTTGACTAAATACTTTTTTCCCCACTGTAGATAGATAGATGACATTTAATTTCCTCCACTTTTAATTTTAGTTTTTGTGTAATTTATAATTTCACTTGTTCTCTCTGACCCCTGTGGCCTAATTATGTGGTAAAAATCACCTCATCATATTGTCTTCATACGGAATAGTTTTTTTCCTCTGGGAACTGTGTGTGTTATATAAAAAAAGAACCAAGAGATTTTGTGGAGCACAAATAATATTCTACAGGCAGGGGAAGTGGATATTTGTATTTTCTCTGGGTATATTATTATTATAGTTTGTATGAGAAACTGATTACAGTCATCTCGTTTGGCTGATGCTTCATCTTTTTTTATGGATTGTCGTCCTGTGTGGTTCCTTGTATTTCTTATAAGGAAAACAGCTTGAGTTCTTCCATATACCAGGTAACATTCACCCTATACTCTGACGATGTCATCATGAAAAAAGGGTCGGGTGATAAAAAGACTTTACAACTATCACATTGGTCAGTTATTGGTTCATGACCACTTTGTATCATTTACAACAATGAAAGCTGAAGAGCAAATGAGGCAGGTATGGTTCTGAAATAGGAAATTGTGAATTTGTACATTTTGTTTCAGTTTTCTCACCACACTTATGGTCTGGTGTGCTAGCAAATTATGGCTTTAGCGAATCATCATTCATGAACATATTTTTCTAAAATAAAACTTTAAGTTGCACAGATTATAAAGTGCTTATCCCCCTCACAACTAATTCATTATTTTAATTGCTTTGGTGCCTAAATAAATTAAAATGAAGCAACTTTTCATTGGGCCTAAAACATCTAGAAGTCAAATGGGAAGCTTGGAATGCAAAATATGTAGCACTACCTAAGTATTGCACTGCAAATATAACTTAACAACACCAAATGCCTCTTATATGTGACCTACTTTTCCTCTTGGATTGTAAGAAGATGTGTAGCACTTGATGACATAGTCTTAGCTAAAAATTGCATATCTGTAATATAAGCCCATGACAGATGCCTTCCATTGGCAATAGGCTTCCATGTTAAAACACACATTAATGCACACTTTTTTCTTTTTTTTTTACTGGATAGTGTGAGATCCTTAATGAAATTTAAGCAAAGCTTAAACTAGACTTTTCTGTAGTAGCTCAAGTTCACATTAAGCTCTTTAAGATCCTCTTGTTGAGTTTAAAACATTTATGTTTGTGGTTTTTCAGGAAATGCAAGGGAAAAATATCACCTCCATATCGGTTATAATCCTTCTTGGTTTCCAACATCTTCAAAATTTTAAGATGTTTTGCTTTACTATACTTTTGGCAATTTACATTGCAATCATCATAGGAAACCTCCTGATCATCACCCTGGTGTCCTCCAGCAAGACCCTCCATTCTCCAATGTACTTCTTCCTCACACAGCTCTCCTTATCAGATCTGCTGCTGAGCACAGACATTGCCCCACAGACACTTTCAATAATTATAAATGGAGCGAGTCCGATATCTTTTACAAGCTGCATGTCACAATTTTACTTTTTCTCAGTGGCTGAATGTTCCGAGTGTCTTCTCCTCACTGTGATGTCTTATGACCGATATTTGGCAATTTGTAACCCGTTGCGTTATCACAGTGTAATGAACGGGGCATTGTGTATGAAGCTGGTTGCCATGTCCTGGCTGTTAAGTTTCTTGATTGTATTAATTAATACAACAACCATAGGTTTTTTATATTTTGTGGACCCAATTTGTGATTGACCATTTCTTTTGTGACTATCCGCCCATATTACAGCTTTCCTGCTCAGATGTCTCTGTAGTTCAGCTGGAAGTTACGTTGCTGGGTTTCCCGGTGCTTGTTGTTCCGTTTGGAATAATCTTGGTGTCTTATGTTTATATTCTACAAGTAATTTTAAAAATCCCATCCATCGTTGGGAGACATAAAGCCTTCTCCACTTGCAGCTCCCACCTCACCATCGTGTCCCTATTCTATACAACACTGTTTTGTATTTATGTCCTTCCAACTGGACATTCGTTGTTCTCAAGTAAAATCTTATCTATGTTTTACACAATGGGCACCCCCCTGATAAACCCGATTATATACAGTTTGAGGAACAAAGATATAAAAGAAGCCTTTAGAAAAATCATCAGTATGGCCTGTCCTGCACCCTATATGAGCTGGTTGCCAAAAAGGAGAGCTGCCCAGCTGCCTCAATGTATTCATGATAATATTCCTTCCAGCCAAAAGAACTTAAGCTAATCCAAACTCTACTAATTATTTTTAGCCGCCTATTGAACTGTTTAGAGAGGACCTTCAATTGTACCCTGCTCCCAACTAAAATTATGACTGGTTCCGAAAGAAAGATGAGACCTCTTCATCCCTTCCTCCCGCCATATATAAATCACTGCAGAAGCTACTGACTTATCGAATAAACATGCAAATGGTGCAGTGAAAATACCTGGCAATGTACCTGTACTTGATTTTTAAAGCCTTTTGGAAACCACATGAAAGACCCCAATAATGAGCAGTACGAAGGTAGGCAGAACACTACCCAGGTGCAACATAATAACTGCTAAAGATACCTCCTGTATCTCCCTCCTTCTACTCGAACCATAAACAACATCCCCCAATAAAAAGTTTGACGATTACTTTGGCCATCACACGTGGAGGGGGGTTTTCCGATAGTGGGGCCCATCATCGACAAGATAGTCAAATACCCCGGTAGTCGATTAAATGAGCGATACCATTAAAGTTTTAAGGGAAGAGCAACAACACCTTAAATTTCTTACAACCCAAACGGGGGCTGGAGAAGTTTGGAAAATTAAAAACATCCACAACAGCCCAAAGGATACGGGCTACACCCTTAGGCAACAAAACTTAGGTTAAAAACCCCCACAGAAAAAAAATCACACCCCTTTAAAATATCCCTTTCTTGTACCAAACCTGGAACCCCTTAAAAAACCTGCACCCCCCCCAAAAATTAAAAAGTGCCAGAAGGAGTATATTGAACCATCATTTTACTTAAAGACTTAAAACATGAACCCAACCCCCCTGTCCCCAAAAAAAGGGGGGCCAAAAGAAAAAAATTAAAAGCCCCCAAACCCCCCTGCATGCCCCCCAGTTTAAAAATTTCCCCCGGAAAAAGGATCTTTCAACCCCCCAAAATTTTATTTTAACGGGACATTGACTATATCTGTTTTTTCCCGAAAGAATGCCCAAATTAAACCTGTCTGCCCCAAAATTTAAAAAAAGTCCGGAAAAGGAGTTTTTTAACCCCCTTTTTTAGTTGATTTGGACATTAACAAAACTGCCCCTGAAACCGAAAGAATAAACCATTAAACCTGTCTGACCCACAGAAAAAAAAGGTCCCGGAAAATAGGGGGTTTTTTAAACCCAAAACCCAAATTTTTTTTTTTTAAACTGGACATAAACTTTTCCCTGCCGGGGTTACCCGCTTGCCCCTCCATATAGTGCGACCAATTAAGCTTCACTTGGAAATACTGGGGTTAACGCTCCTGTTACCACCCAGGTCCCCCTTTTTTTTGGGCTTTCCTTTTTCTTTTTTTTACTAAATGTGCTGGGGGAAAATTTTGCCCTCTGTACTTTGTTCTCTGTCCGTGCTCCAATTTCCATGCCCCTCTGAAAAACCCCAAACATCGGTAAATTTTTCCCTGTCCCCTCCCTTGTAAAAATTCGGGAGGTTTTTTTTTTACCAGCTTTTTTTGTAAAAGCAAAGTTTTTTAGTAGTTTAATTCTAAAAAAACACATTTTTTAAAATAGGATGGAACCCCCACCATGTCTTTTTTTCCCTTTTTTTTTTAATTGTAAAAAAAGGGGGTTTTGTTTCAATACAGGGTTTGAAAAGCATGTTAAAGATCTTGCAAAAACAAGCCCTTTTTTTTGCAATATGTTCCTTTAAAACATGTCCAAACCTATTCCTGTTTCGACGGGCACCATCACCCTTGAGCCACCCCTTGAAAATTGGGAAGAACAAATGTCTTTAAAAAAACAACATTTTTTTATAATGGGACCTGTATAAGCTGCATTTCAAAGCAAAATCCCCCCAAAAATTTAAAAAGCATGACCCTTTGGGACCCCCACTTTGGGGAAAAAATTTTTTTTGGGGGGGAAGAAAAAAAAATCCCCCTTTTAAGAAAACAATTTTGTTTTTTGTTTTTATAATAGGACCTGAAGTATAGCTGAAGTTCAAAGCAAAATCCCCCCCAAAAAATTTTCAAAGAGGGACCCTTGAGCCACTTTGGACAATTGAAAAAAAAGGAAAAAAAATTTTTTTGTCTTTTAAAGGAAAAAAAAAACCCAAAAATTCGTTATTAATTTTAAAGGAAAAAAAACCTTTTTAAAAGGTTATTCCCAGAAAAAACTTTCAAAACCCCACCCTTTTGGACCCAAAAAAATTTTTTATAAAAAGGGAACTTTTTCCCCCCCAAAACCAAAAAACCCTTGGTTTAAAAATTGTAAAAAAGGGAAAAAAAAGGAAATGCCACCTTTAAAGCCCCACCATTTCTTGTTCCAAAGAACCTTTTTTTTGGATTTTTGCTGTTTAAAGCCCCCAAAAAAAACACCCCTTACCAATTGGACCGCAAAAAAAATTTATAAAATTAAAATTCTCAAAAAGCCAAAAAAAATTTTAAAAAATGTTTGAATTTTGGGGGGAAAATGCCACAAAAAGCCACATTTCTTTTCCCAAAAGGGAAACCAGATTATTGCTGAAATTTTTCACAGCAACATGCCCCCAAAAAATTTAAAAAATATGACTTCCCAGCCACTTTTAAAAAATTTGGTGAGGAGAAATCCCCACTTAAAAGCCAAAATTTCTTTTCCCAAACCCCCAAAATTTTTGCAAAAACTCACAGCAACATCCCCAAAAAACCCAATGACAAAGCAAAAACTTCAAAAGATAAAGTGAAAAGGGAATACGTTTGCCCGGGAAACCTTGCTTTTTTTTTTAAACAGCCCCTCCTCACAGAAAAACCCCGGGCAAAATAAACCCTGTTGAAAAGAGAATAAAAATTGCCATTTAAGAAATAACTTTAAAAAAAAAAAATTTTCAAGAGGCCTTTTTCTGTTTGAAGAGGAATGGGGAAGATCCCGGCAACAAATCTTGCCCCTGGGCAAATGGGCCACAACATAAATCGGGAAAACCAAACCCCTATTAAATCTTGAAAAAGGGAAAAACGATCCACATTATCTGTGGAAAGCCGATGCTTTCCCCTGAAAATATTTCCTCCACCCGTGCTGAAGGCCCCGCTCAGAATGACCTGGCTGCGGGGCCAGGCCCAACCCCTCTATGGCGTGGCAGCCAGCTCGGGAAAATTCGCCCTTTTTGGAAATACCCAAAAGTTAAAATGGGCCCGGGAACACAAAACAAAAACATGGGTGTTGAGACGCAGATAGTCGTGCCCCATAAACCTTAAGGGGGTCCGGGGTTTTTGGGAAGTGTGCCCTGCAAAAAATGCGTTGGTGAGGGGGTAAACAAAGATTCCAGAGGTCACCCATTAGGTGGTTTCCCGCCCCCCAAGCCCCCTGTTTGTTTGCCGCTAAAGCAAATTTGGAAAACCCTACTGCTGCCCCAGGGTTTGTTTGATTTTTGTTCCCCCCCGTAAACCTTGGGGGGAACGTAAAAGCAAAGCAACAAAGCCCTCCTTTGATCAATCAGCAATTTCTCCATTTCCCAAATTTTTTACCTCTTTTTGGGTGGGGGGGGGGGGGGGGGGGGGGGGGGGGGGGGGGGGGGGGGGCGGGGGAAGGAAAGTATTTTGAATTTTGTTTTTAACCCGGGGAAATAAAGGTTTTTTTTAGGGGTGGGGCCAAACCCAGTAACGTTTTTCATTTTAAAGGGCCCAAAAATGCGGGGGATCATGTTGGGGGAAAAAGAGCTTCCAAGCCCCAAAAGTGTAGAATGGGGGCTTGATTTCCCAACCTCGGGGGCCCGGGGGGAAACTAGCAAACTAAAAACCCCCTATCTTCCTCCCCCGCCTAAAAAATCGCCCCAAAACCTTTTTTTCCCAAAGGCGGAACGTGGGTTTAAGCAGTGTCTAAAAAAATCCCCCCTCCTCCTCCTCCTCCTCCGCGCCCCCGGCAAAAGTTTCAACACACCCCTTTAATTGCCTGGGGATGATGCAACCCTGAGAGTTTAAGCGCCCCCTTGCACAAATTTCTGGACCCCGAACCACTGCCTAATGAAGCCGGGAGGGAAATTTTTAAACCTGTGGGGCCTTTTTGGTTTTGGGCCCGGTGAAAAAGGCTCCCGTGTCCGCATTTGTGTCCGTCTCCTCCTCCGTCCGGGCGGGACCTTTTGTTTCAGATTTTCCAACGACCGTCCAAACAAAGATCACCACAATGCCTTTGCTAAACAAGGCATTGCCCCGCACTGCCCAAATTTGGTGGCTTCTTAAAACGGGCAAGGATGGGGCAGAGCTCTTTCCCTCCCCCAACTCCACCTCTCAAAGGGTCCGCACCACGGGTTTGTCAGGCCATGGGGTCACTTCGAACTGCGAAAGGGGCATTGCGCGGGGGGGGGGGGGAGGCCCCCCCCCCCCCCCCTTCCCCCCCCCCCCCACAATCGCGGGAGAAATGTGGAGGGGGGAAAAACCGGGCTGTTGCCCAAAACAAACAATAAAAACCTTTGATGGGGACCGAGCTACCGGGCAACGCACCAGGGGGGAAACGAAGCGGGGTGCGAACGGCGGGGGGTGCGAATTAAAGCTTTAGCCTTCCTCAAAAGGAAGCCCCAGACCCGGGTAGCTTTTTTAAAATTTCGGGGAAAACGGGGTTTTCATGACATGGCCGGGCAAGGGATGTGCCCCCCGCCTACCGATCTTAAGGGGGGGCCAGCAGATTTCGCCCTTTACGCACACCACCTTGCCCGGCACAAGGTTTTTTGGCACCCAAACCAGCGCTCGGTTCCCCGGTTTTCGGAGGCCCCCACAGCTCCTGAAATTGGGGTGGAACGGCCCCCAAGACCCGTTAATTTCAACAAAGGCCTGGTTTTTTTTCTGGGCACGTGAGCCACCAAGGAACCCTTTTGGGGGGAAAAAAGCCCTTTCACCATTCCCCCGGGTTTTTAAGAGCGGCGCCGAGCCGGGGAAACCCCCGTACCCCCAGAAATCCACCCACTCCCCCCATTTACTGTCACAGAGATAACCTGCCTTGGGGCCCCCGCTTTCTAAATCCCTTTTTCGGGGGTCCCGATGGGCTTTTTCCGGGGCCCCCCAAAGCAGACAACGCGCTTGGGAAATTTTAGGACCCTTGGGGTGGCCCGGGGAGGGGGCGGGTTTTTTGGCAAAAAAAGCCTGCTCGGGATCTGGTTTTGGGGGGGAGGGAAGGGCCATGAGTTCGAACCCCTCTGTTGACCCCAGACGGAAAGGGGAACAAATTTTCCCAAACCAAAAGCCTGGCAATGCCGACATTCAGGCTTTTGGGGTTTGGGAAATTTTTGGGTTAAAGTGGTTTTTTTCGCTCCCAAACCTGGAAACCCAAAGGGTGGCCCGCTAGAAAAACCGGGGGCCGAGGGGCGGCGTGCAGGGCCCCTCAAAAAGGCGGAAAGGGAAAAGGGGTTTGGAAAAGGGTCCCTTGGGGGGTGCTTTTTTGGTACTAAAGGGCCAAGCCGGTGAGGGGGAAGCGGGGGCTTTATCCCCCATCAAGACTCTGAGAACATTTTGGGGAGCGAGGAAAAACTTGGGGTGGGGGAGGAGGAGGAGGGGGAAAACAGGGGGGTTTTGACAGTGGGTTTTAGGCCCGGGGCCGGGTTTTTGGGCCTTTTTTTGGCCCAAGTGTTCCCCCCCTTTTTAACTCATCATTCCTGCTGTGACTAAACCCGTTGGTGGTGGTTAACCCCCCTAAGGTTCTTCCTCTAAATTTTTGGGGTTTAAGGGATAGGCGGCATAAGACATCGCGGGTTTAATCAGAGGCTGCTCAAAGAAGGCCCAGGCCCTTTAGAGGTCCTGGCCTTTTTTACGGGGGATAACGAGGAAACGGGGGTTTTTTTCTTTACCGTGGCTGGCGGAATCAAATCAGCAACTTCTGCACCGCCCTCCATCCCTTTTTTAGGGGGAAAACCCCAAAATTGGGCACTACCCCATTTGTCTTTCCTCCCTCCAGTGATGAAGCGCTCGCCCAAACAAAAACCGCTGAAAAAACCCCCTTGGATCCCCCAATGTCCCCATCATCCCTCATCAAAAACAGGTGACCCTTTGTCGTCCTGACATTTTGCATCCAGGAGCTGCGGGGTACAAGAAGAGGGGCCGCAAGGCGTTGCCGACCGGTTTTGGATTTTTGCCGATTGACCGGCTTCCTTTTTCCCCCACTAGATGGCATCAGGGGGCTGGTGCAGAGCAAGGGAAAAACATCCTCTTTGGCCTCTTTGGGTCTTTTTAAAAATCCCCTTTTTACCCCCAACCCCATTTTGTTATCAAAGAGGTTTCAAAAATGGATTATTTCCCCAGTGGGGGTACAGAAAATTTAAAATTTGGGCTCTTCCCTGTTGGACGGATGCTTTATGCGATTGACGACAATTTTTGGGGCCTGACTGGGGGAAGGGGCGAGGAAAGGGAAACTGCTGGGGCAGGTTGCAAAAACCACTGAAGGACAGATTTTGGGGAGCTGTTCGTTAAAATGAATTCACAGGGCCCGACCCCGGGGAGAACCCCCTCACGGTTTCCGCAACTGACGATCCCGGGCAAACTGTTGTCCCAGCCCCGGGAAAGGGTCACCTTCCTCTACCTCTACCTCCATGTCCTTAAACCCCCCTTTTTTGCTCTCTTTCCCAAACCCGAAAAATTTGCTCCATGTTCAGAAAAAAAAAAAAGGAATGGAAGAGTTTTGGAAAATCCCTTATTAAAAAAACGGGAAATCACAGCTATTCTCAAAACCCCCAAATCAAAAAAAAAATTTTTGGGGTTCAAATATAAAAGCAAAGTAATCTATCAACAAAAACTGGCCTGGGGCCAAAGTTAAAAAAACGTATCTGAAATGTATTCGGGTAATAAAAGGTATTTTTGGCACCCCACAATTCAAACCGTGGTGACTACAAAATTTCTGGGTTCAAATTTAACTGGGAAAGTAATCTATCAAAAAAAGCGGCCTGCCCAAAGTGAAAAAACACGACGAAAAAATTAAAACGGATTTAAAACAAGGTAAATTTTTTGGGACCTATCAATTCACCTGTGGGGACTAAAAAAATTTCTGGGTTTTAAAATTAAAAACAAAAAGTCCAAAAACAAAGCTGGTGCGCCAAAGTAAAAAAAAGTAACTGAAAAGTATTCCCTAAAATACAAATAAATTTTTTTTAAAACCTTTTTAATTTTACCTGTTGGGGACAAAAAAATTGGGGGATTCAAAATTTAAAATGCAAGGTGGGTATATCAACAAAGGTGGAATGGGCAAAAAAGAAAATGAACACCTAAAAAACTGAAATGTATACTGATAATAAAAGTGGGGTTTTGCCTAACAAAGAGACCTTCAATTTTCCCAAAAAAATGTGTAAACCTTTTAAATTCAAAGGGGGCCCAAAATCCGGAAAAAATTTCAATGAAAAAATTTAATAAAAAAGCTATTGCAGTGCAATTTCTACAAAAAATTCCTTTGGGGAACTTTTTTCAGTATTTTTTAAAAAGCTTTTCTGTGGTTTTGCCCCCCCCCCCCCCCGGGTCTTCCCCCCCTACTTTACAGAGGTAGGGGGGGGTGCTTTCCTTTTAAAAATTTTCTACCCAACCCATTAAAATCTTCCAAACTCCCAATCCAAACCCAAAATTTTAAGGATCACAGTAAAGTAAAAAGTTTTTTCTGGGGAAGAAATAAATAATTTCGCTGAGCTGTTTGGACACAAGGGAGCGCACGACCTTCTGCTCTGAGAAAGTTAGGGGGACACTGAGGCTGAACAGGGAAAAGCTGTTCTATGAAAAACGAGGTCCTGTGATTTTTCCAGCCAAATCGCAACCAAAACACATCCCAGTCATGAGGGCGCACACACCAATCCCCCCCCTGCCTAATTTTTGGGAAAACTGATTTTCTGGCCGCCCAAAAAGACAGGAAAACCCCCGAAAATGGCCATCTTAATAAAATTATGACAGAAATTTTTAAACCCAAAAAATTTTGCATATCTAAAAATTTCCGAATTTAACAAAAAAACCGTGCCCGATTTTTAACTTTGGGGATAATAAACCCTCAACACTTTTTAAAAAACTCAATACATGCAAGGGTCCCCACCAAATCTGGCCTCTGCCCCTTTTTTCCCAAATTTTTCAGGAATTTTTATGAGGGGATCATGTTTTGATGGGTGGGCCCAGGGTCCACCAAGGAGTTTTTTTTAGGGGGCCCCCCTTTTCCCTTTGCTGTTTTCCCGGGCCCCCTTACATTTTCCAGCCCGTACTCGCTTCAACTTTTTACAGACCGAAAGTGATACATCCTGCACTAATCTGTAAACAAATGGCGAGCTTTGGGGGTTCTGATTCCCCTCCCAAAATTTCACAGGGCACCAGTGGGAACCCAAAAAAATCTAAAGATATATGTTTCCCCCCTCCCCCCGAATGAAACATTTTATAAAAAAATAAAAATATATCCAAAAACTATAACAAAAAAGTAAATGATATAAAAACCACTTAATAATGGTTGTACAGTTAAACCCAAAAAACACTGTTTCCCTAAAAACCCAAAACCCAACACTATTAATTTCCAATAATTCCCCCAAAAACCCAAAAACTGGCCCCATCAATTACCCCCATATCACCCCCCACATAGTGACTGAATAATACCATTCATGACCCCCTAACCCACCTCATAAACACTGAATCAAAAAAACCCCAACCCCATGAAAAACATAAACAACCCCCTGAATGAGATTAAAAAACTACCGCAACACCATTACGAAATAACCATTATACTTGCACACAAAAAGTGAATTTATTTTTAGGGAAAAATTTAGTGACTCACAGGTGACCCTTTCTCCCCCATGATAGTTCACGTTTCCCCCAAACTTTTCCATCCCCGGGCCATATACATTTTTTGTGTCCAAATCTTTAAGGGGGTGGAAAATTTTCCCGGGCCAAAAACTCAAACCCCGAAGATTTTTGGGCACAAAAATTTTTTAATGCTTTACTTTTCCAGCATCCCTTACTTTTAGTAAATAAGTCCTCTCCGGGGATAGGTAGCGCTATTTCCCCCCCCCTCATCAGATAGTAAGCTCTATAGGTTTCCCCCCATTTTTAAAGGGAGGCATGTATAGATTCCCCCTTCCCGTAAGGCAGGTAAAATAGGGCCCCTCGGGAGGATATAAAAAACCCCCAGTTTGGGGAGGTATAAAATAGATCCACCCCTTCAGGCAGTATATATAAGTCCCCTTTTAAAAATTAATAAAATATAAAAAATTTTATATAAATAAATATATATATATATATTTTATTAAAAAACCCCCTAAAAAACACACACAAAAAAAAATTTTAAAAAATTTTATATATTTTTATAATATAGTTTTGGGCCCGAAGGGGTTTTGGGCTGGTCCCAAGGGGGAAGGGAATATCCCAAATTTTCCCTTAAATTTCCCGGGAAAGAGCAACCCCAAAATGAAGGTTTAGAGATCTAAAAAAATCTCTGTGCCGGGGTTTTTTAAAAAACCCATTTTTCAAGGGGGGGTTTTTTCTGGGTGGGGAAAAAGGCCCAGGGTGGGGGCCCCCCTCCACCTGGGCAGTCCGGGTTTTTGGGGTGCCTATTAAGTTTAGGTTTTGGGTTTCCTTCCCTATAAGGCAAAGGGTTTTGCAGACACACACTCTTTCACCCTGGGCCCGGTTCAATGCAAAAAACCTGTGGTAGCACCTGCTTTTTGGGAATAATAATTGTGGTGTTATTTACGGTATTAGGCCGGCCTGTGTTTGGGAGGTGGTTTCCTTTAAAGTTTTTGTTTTGAGCCGGACAGGCAAAGGGTTTGTTTTGTTTTTTTTTTATGTAAACCCCAGCAAAAATAAAAATGCTGCGTCCCTTTTTTAAAAGAACTTTTTCCCTTTTCGTTTTGACTTCTGTGCCCCCCCTGTGCAGGGCCCGCTACCCAGGGGACACCAACCCCCACCCAATCCCCTTTCAAATAAAAAATATAAAAATACCACATATACATCTATATAAAATGTCCCCTTCCCTTAGGTTTAAAAAAAATATTTCCCCCCATTGGTCCCGGTATAAAGATATTTCCCCTCAGTTTGGGCAAAAGGGAATATAGCCCCCCAGTTTAGGTATATAAATATGTCCTCAGTAAGGCAGGTAAATAGATAGGCACCCCAGGCAGGTATATGTAGCTCCCATCAGTAAGGCAGGTATATATAGATAATATATAGATAGGCCCCCTCAGGCAGGTAACCAGCGTTAAAAATAATAACAATTATACTAACCTTACCTCTTTCCCAGCTGAACGTCTTCCTCTTCAGCTTAACACTGGTGGTGTGACGTCATCATTCCATCAGCACTGGGATGCTCCTCCGGCAGCTCCTCGATCGCACAGCGGAGTGACGGCTGTGTGGCCAAGGAGAGGCAGCGGCACAATAAGCTCACTTCATCGTGCCGCTGCCCGGCTCAGCATTATGCGGCCATGGCGGGACCTCAGCACTACAGGGACCTGGCGGGCCCCGCTGTGTTGGACTCGGGGCTCTCCGGAGGATTCACCAATTCCCCGTTGGGCCAGTCTGACATTGCATATGCTTGTATTGTTACACTACAACACAAAGTCAAGTTCCAATTTTTAAAGAGTGTTCAGTGTCCATTTCAGGATCCTAAACATTAACTTCTCTATATGTGGCAAAACCCACCTATAGTTTACTGGAGGCTATTTCTAAAACCACATTTGTCCACAATAATACCTGAATCCCTCAGGAGTTGATCTCAGCAGCCTGCCATAAAAACATCCATTCATCATGCCACAGCCTTAACATTTCTTTCCAATCAAAACCTTCTTATTACAGTTAGACTAGATGTAAGTCCAGAACAGCAGGACATAACATGATAGTCTTCACCTGAAGGGAGTTCATGATTCAGTTCCCAACACTAAAGCAGATATTCATCTTCATTTTGGGATCTTCATATTCTGGATGAAATACTATCTAAATAGAACACTGGGTTTTGAGATCTGAATTTAAATCAACAGAGCTGCCTAGAGACATTACATGCTCAGCTTCAGACTTAAAGGGGTGCCAGCATTATGCACGATCCCCTGATAGTCTCTGCTCAGAACAGAGAGTCATTGGCATTGCACATGACTCTCCATTCTGTTGTATGGGAGTTCTCAGGAAAGGATAGCAGTTTGTTCAACTGTACTTTTCCGATAGAACAGAATAGAGAGTCGTATGCAACATGACCATCTCTCCAGACTGAGCTGTGACTATCTGTGACCCATTCCTTAGATGGGTGCGCGTCCCAGAGGTGGGGCTCACACCTATCACACTTTGAAGGCATATAGATATTCCATAATAGGAACACCCTTTAAGGGATTTTATATTAAGGAAAACACTCTAAAACTCTGAACCTCTCAGCTTTTCAAGGTTTAAAAACTTCAGTCTTCTATAGGAACCACATGTATGAAAACGGTCTAGATCTAAAACTCACTTTGTTGTCATAGCAACCAATCAGAGCCCATAACAACCAATTAGAGCCCATAACAACCAATCAGAGCCCATAACAACCAATCAGAGCTCATAGCAACCAATCAGAGCCCATAACAACCAATCAGAGCCCATGGCCACCAAGCAGAACCCATAGCAACCAATCAGAGCCCATAGCGACCAAGCAGAGCTCATAGCAACCAATCAGAGCCCATAACGACCAATTAGAGCTCATAGCAACCAATCAGAGCCCATAGCAACCCATCAGAGCCCATAACGACCAATCAGAGCCCATAGCGACCAAGCAGAGCCCATAGCAACAAATCAGAGCCCATAACGACCAATCAGAGCTTATAAAAACCAATCAGAGCCCATAGCGACCAATCAAAGTGCCCTCTCATTTTTCCAGAGCACTATATGAAATTAAAGGGGCGCTCTTATTGGTTGCTATGGGCAACAAAGTGAGTTTTAGACCTAGACAGTTTTCATATGTGTGGCCACTAGTATCTTACAATTATCACTTTTTACTAAAAAGCAACTGCTTCTGCCTCTGACTGATAACCACAAGTCTGTCACTAATAGATGACTGTTCCCTTTTATCCACAACAAAACAAGAAACAACCCATTTAGTATTGCACAATCAACAGCGGATATTATATACAAATACACAACTTTATTACATAGTGACATAGTTTGTAAGGCCAAAAAAAGGCAGACATCAATCCAGTTCACATAAAGAATACATATATATAGATTTTTTTGGTGCTCACCCGGCTTCAGTCCTCAATCACTAGTTTCCAAGGAACTTGTTTGTAGCAACTGGCAACAGACACTGGTAGGTCCACCAGCTTCATTAGTGCAAATTCCTCCGAGAAAACTCAAAAGACTCAAATCCATATTAAAAATCAGTACATTTTTTATTTAGATATAGCCTGTTGTGGAAACCCTTGCTTTGTCCATACTCCGTTAAACAATGTGCAGGGCATTATACTTTTTCACTTCTTATTTTTTATTTATACTTTACCTTTCTCTGGATCCAGCGATGTCTATGCGCAGGATCGCACATATGATGGTTGCATAGCTGTGCACGGAAAGAACCAAAAAAAATAAAATAAATTTACTTTTATTTATAGAAGAGAGACTTCGTTGATGCGGCTGATGCTGCAATGCCCTGACAGGGCTGGAGACATTTATTATCGGTGTTATTCACTTTAACACCGTGAGTAGCGGGTGGTTTCTTCTACATATCGGTAAGCTATAATACCATTTTATGGAGGGGCCAGAATCGTGATATTTATTATATTTATCCCTGCTGCTGGTACTGTTTACCCAGCATTATGAATTAAGTTTTTTTATTTATTTTTGTGTATGTGATACTGCCTATGTTTTTTCACATGTTTATCGGCAGTTCTTGACTGTTCACCATGCGACTGGTTTTCCTTTACTCAGTCCCCTGAGGTGACCAGGTATAATACAAAAGGGTGGTCAAAACATGTTGGGACTAGACTGAAGGGGAATATAGGTTATTTCTTTTTTGGTATTTTTGTGTTTTTTTCTGTTGTGTCTAGGGTCAGGTTCCGGGCAAGAGCGCCCTTATCGGGGCGATTTTCTTTCTTGCATGTATAAGGTTAGGGACCGTGTAGTTTTGCATCACCGCCTAGCATTTTTGCTCTTTGAGAGATGTTTACAGGGGTACTTCTTTTTATCTTGTATGAATAAAAGTTAATTTTTAGGATTTACCTCTTTTTTAGTTCTTTTGGTATCTGTGTCAGAGGTTCTCTACAACTACCTTATAGTTAGTTGATTATTTGTTGTTTTGATTGAATTGCTGTACACGGGCACCGCAGTATTCCCAGTTTCCGTTTTCCAAGGTGGCGCGGGACTACATACATGACTGGTGCGCCTGATCTTTGGTCCTGCCCTCTGGTGTTGATGTAATCTTGGTGATGTGCACCACATTTTGGCAGACGCCGAGATGCTTTAATTTGAATATGGCAATGCATACTGTTTAATATCTGGTAGGAGGAGCTCATTATGCTTCACATTTTGTTGTCACTCAATGTTTATTTTTGTATATGAGTATATTATGTACAATCAGATTGTTTGTCTTATAAGTTTTACCCTATATATTTTTTCATATATACACTTATTGATGTGTTTCACAATTTCACCTGGTATTTTGATAATATTCACTGAGTAATTTGTGTTATATAATGTATTCACTGATTTGCATATATTAATTCACTTCACCCTTTAAATATTTGATGCCTCCACCCATTGCTTGCTTAAGAAAGGCTCATTCTGAGCCAAAAAGTTGCCATTCGACATGCAATTACATAGTTACATAGTTAGTACGGTTGAAAGAAGACACGTGTCCATCAAGTTCAACCAAGGGTGGAGGAAATGTGGGTGATGGTAGAAAGACAAGGACATTATGCCCAGCATCACCACTGGTTAATTACCTTGAAACCCACAAGGCATGAACCAATCTGCTCCACTGGAGACCGTATCTCTGACCCCAGAGCCTCCACCAGCCAGGATCCAGAATGTTACATGGCTATATACGCATTAATATTCTTTAGTTCCAGGTAGGTATCTAAGCCTTTCTTGAAACTCTCTACAGTTCCTGCCGTGACCAATTCCTCAGGCGGTTTTTCCACAGATTCATAGTTCTTACATGTGACGTTTTCTGAATCCTTTTTTCTCTAGTCGAAGGGAATGTCCCCTTGTCTTTTGAGGGGGCTTCACTTGAAATAATTTTTCCCCATACTTTTTGTAAGGACCATTTAAATATTTATATAAATGAATCATGTCCCCCCGAAGCCGTCTTTTCTCAAGACTAAATAAGTTCAATTCTACTAACCTCTCCTCATAACTAAGATGCTCAATTCCCCTTACAAGTTTGGTTGCTCGTCTTTGTACTCTCTCTAACTCCATTACATCTCTTCTATAAACTGGGGCCCAGAACTGAACAGCATATTCTAAGTGAGGATGCACCAATGCTTTGTACAGCGGTAGAATTACATCCTTGTCCCGCAAGTCCATGCCTCTTTTAATACATGCCAATATCTTACTTGCCCTAGAGGCAGCTGATTGACATTGCATGCTGTTCTGTAGTCACTGATCTACAAGAACGCCCAGATCTTTCTCAACAAGCGATTCTCCAAGTTTTTCTCCCTCTAGGACATATGATGCCTGTAGATTATTTCTCCCCAGATGCAGAACCTTACATTTATCCACATTGAACCCCATTTGCCAAGTGGATGCCCAAGCACTCAGTGTGTCCAGGTCTGCTTGCAATTTATGAGCATCTTCCATAGATTTCACTACCCTGCATAGCTTGGTGTCATCTGTAAAAATCAAAACCGTGCTATCGATCCCTTCCACTATATCATTAATAAATACATTAAATACGAGAGGACCTAATACTGAGCCATGCGGCACACCACTCACAACCGGGGACCACTCAGAGTAGGAGTCATTTACCACCAATCTCTGAGTACGATCCAGCAGCCAGAGGGGGCAGGAGGTACAACAGATATAGGAAAAACAAGAAGTCAGAAGAATCATAGATCACAACCAATGAGGAAGGCCAAGAACTCCAAGACCAAATAGGACTGTTACCATCTACAATTGAAGAACGATCGAATGTGGTAAATATTTCTTCAGTTGTTTTAACATCTATACAGTTGCAAACTTTATCTAAGGGACTATCATTTTGTCCTAGCAATACCACTAACTGGTTTGATTTGGAATTAGATTTGTATCAATTTGTGAGACGATTGAAGCTATGTGTATGGCATTATGATAAACATAGAGTGGTTTATGATGAAGTTCCAAAAAATGTAGATTTCACTCTTAAATCGTGTAATTTGTATCTTCCCAGTGACTTCACTCCCTCAATGGATATACATCAGCTAGAAACGTTTAAGGATTTGGTAAAGCAAGATTTAGATTCATTGAAACATAAATATGATGATAAACCTTTAAACTATGCACATTTGAGAAGTGATGAGATTATTGCCTTAAATGAATTGTCTAATAATGTAAATATTACAATAAAACCCAGCAGATAAGGGGGGAGCAATAGTGGTTATGGACACCAGCAATTATATTAAAGAAGCTATGAGGCAGTTGTCTGATGTAAATGTCTATAGACTACTTAAATCGGATCCCAAAATAGATTTTGCTAAGAAACTTAAAATTGTAGTGGATAAAGCCTTTAATGATAATATAATTGATAAAAAGTTACAATCTTTTTTTAATTGTGGATAACCCTGTAACTCCTGTGTTATATCTCCTCCCTAAGGTGCACAAAACCTTAATTGACCCTCCTGGTAGACCTATTGTCTCCGGCAGGGATTCAGTTTTTTGCCATGTTTCAATTTTTTTGGATAGGATCCTGAGGGACTCAGTTGTTAATATGAAGTCATATCTTAGAGATACTACAGATTTTTTGGAAAACTCCATAAAGTTGTTGTTCCAGAGTCAGCGATTTTGGTGTCTCTGGATATTGAAAAAAACAAGCAGTAGATACAACAATGTATGACAGAATACAAAAACTGCATGGTAATCAGAACATGGATAGAATACTATGTACAATCGCTTAAAGTGTGTATAGAAATACAGTCTGTAAAAGACAGAAACTAACCGCAAATTTATAAAACGTACATTGAATTAAGAATCTATGCAAAGGAGTTATAAAACCAAAAAAATAAAAAACAATTAAAAAAAAGGTGGGGAATAACAGTTACCAATGCTGCATATCGGCACAAATCAAACTGGAGTGTAGTATTTAGAAGTTAACCAAGGAGACCAGAGATTTATTTTCTTATCACTCTTAAGAGGGGAAATGGCAAGTTTAAGTTCACAGTTACAATTAAAGCTTACTCTTCTGATTATATCTAGAATAGATGGGGCCTTAGGGTCCTTCCATAAGTGGGCTATTGCCGTTCTGGCGGATATAAGTATGTGAAATATAACTGTTAAGAAAAGGTGAGTAATAGTTGACAAACCAATATCCAGAACATTAATCTCAGGTTTTAGTTGAATGTGGAGATTGGTAACTTGGAAGATAAGGTGGGAAACCTTCCTCCAAAACTTCTTAATTAAGGGGCAACCCCACCATACATGGAGCATAGTGCCATGTTGGCCACATCGTTTCCAACAGAGATCTGTGGAATTTGGAAACATATAGACAAGCCTGGAAGGTGAGAGGTACCATCTTAGATGAATTTTGTTCATTGTTTCTTTGTGGGTTAAACAACTGGTAAGTTTAGATGAAGAAGTAAAAGCGAGGGACCACTCATCTGATGTGAATGATTTACCCAATTCCTTTTCCCATTTATGAATAGGAGGAGACTTGTCCAGTTGGGAGGGATTAGTAAGTAAAGCATAGATTATCGACAGGCCTTTTGTAAAACCTTTCTTCTGTAGGAGAAAATAATGGAAGTCCAAGGGGGTGCTTGGTATCACAGGCCAGGATATGGACTGCAGGAGGTGACGGATTTGCAAATATTGAAAGAAGGCTGATGTAGGCAGAGAGAAAGAGGAAACAAGGTCTGAGAATGACCTTAACGTGTCACCTTGATAGAGTTGCTCAACGGACATAATATTATGAGTGCGCCAAATTGAGAAATTGAAGGAGGGACTCCAACATTGTAGGACATCTAATGAAGTATCTTCCTTTTGAATGTAGGTCCATGAGTGTGGAAGGACTAATAGAGTCCATAGTTTGAATAAATCGTTGATGGATTGCAGGGAGGTAGATGGGAGGAGTGCCCCTAGCAAGGAGAAACGGAGAAAGAAGGAGAGAGGATATGGCAGAAAGGCGGAATCTTCCAAGATGACCCAAGAAGGAGGATCTGAAGAGTTCCAAAAAAAAACTAACTTGTTCCAGCAGAATTGCATAGACATAGTTTTTAATATTCGGAATAGCCATGCCACCCAATTCGTGCCGTTTATAAAGGATGTCTTGCTTAATCCTGGTTCTCCTTCCATTCCATATAAAGTTGGAAAAGAGTTTCTGGAATTTGTGAATCATGGGGAGGGGGAGAATATAAGGAATTGCTCTGCAGATATAGATAAATTTAGGTAACAAAGACATTTTTAACACATTTATCTTGGCTATCCAAGACAATTGAAAGGAAGAGAGTCGTTTAAAGTCAGATTCCAAGGTCTGGAGTAACTCAGTGTAATTCCTTTCAATTGTCTTTTCTGGAGATGCAGTAACCTGAATACCCAAATTGTCAATGTAGTCTGGGGACCAGGTGAAACCAAATTCGGCCAAAGCAGTATTCTGGGAGTTAGGATTTGTCAACGGAAAAAGGGAACATTTGGCTTTGTTCAGTTTATAAAACGAAATTGAGGAGATTAATTCTAGTGTTTTCATGATTTCAATTATAGAAGTCCGTGAATTGGTGACCATAAGCATGACATCGTCTGCGTAGAGACTAATTTTGTGGGAATTGTTGTGTACTGAGATGCCAGTGATTAGGGGATTAGAACGAATATGCTACGCTAAGGGTTACATAGAGAGCACAAAAATGAGGGGGGAGAGGGGACAACCTTGCCTAGTTCCATTGAATAGATGAAAGGGGGAAGATACAAAGCCCGCGTTTAGTACTCTGGCGGAGGGACAGGTGTAAAGGGCTAAGATAGCATCTCTAATAAAGCCTGTGAAGCCAAACTTGGTTAGAACGGAAGACAGATAGGTCCAATTGACCCTATCAAAGGCCTTTTCTGCATCAAGCGATAGAAAGGCCGTGTCAGAGGTATATGAACTAGCTTTTTGTGCTAAATCCAATAGGCGGTGGGTTGCGTCCCTGGCCTGACGTCCCGGGACAACACCCACTTGATCTTTGTGGACCAGTCTCGGAAGAATTAAATTAATACGAGAGGCCAAGATTTTGGCATAAATTTTGATGTCTGTGTTCAAAAGGGAGATTGGCCTGTAATTGGCCGGATTTTCAGGAGTTTTCCCAGGTTTAGGAATTCTAGTGATTACAGCTGAGAGGAGTTCCGGAAGGGGCTTCTTAGATACAACAATATCGTTACACAAATTCGTCAAATGAGGTGACAGAATTTCCGAAAATAGTTGATAATATTCATTTGAAAGGCCATCAGGACCCGGGGCTTTGTTTAGTTTGGTAACCCGAATGGCCTTCTGGACCTCGTCAAGGGAAATAGGGCTGTTTAGAAGATCAAGTACCATTTGATCTATCTTGGGGAGGGAAATGGAAGAAAGAAATTGATTAATTAGAGTAGGTGACGGTGGAGGGATCTTTTCAAACTCTTGAAGATGATAAAGCTTCTCATAGAATTTAGCAAATTGTTCTGCTATATCAATGAGATTGATAATTTTAGATCCAGAGGCAGAGGTCAGAAATGCTATTTTTGATTTCGCCTGCTGTGTTTTAATTCTACTAGCTAGTAATTTGCTAGGTTTATCCCCCTGAATATAAAAGGACCATGTTTAGTTTAGCTAAGTTGTGTTCAAATTTATGAAGGTAAAGAGAGCGGAGTTCATTTCTAAGATTGAGAAGGTGCTCCTTCCGTTTATCAGTAGGAGATGTTTTAAATGCTCTATCTGCATTTTTAATGTCTGATAAGATAGAATCTATTTTAAGCTCTCTTGTTCTCTTACATTTACTAGCTAGTTGTATTAGAATTCCTCGAATGTACGCCTTATGGGAACACCATAACATGGAAGGGGAAGGGGACGATGGGGCATTAGTAGAGAAAAACTAAGTTCGGTGAGACTTCAATGTGGTGAGGTTAGCAGGGTTTTTAAGTTAAAAGTTATTTAGTCTCCATAAATATTTATGAGGGGAGAATTGAGAGCTGAAGAGAACTAAATCAACTGGAGCGTGGTCGGACCAGGTAATGAGTCCTATTTCAGAAGAGGCGACTTGTTCAAGAACATGCCTATCAGTTAGAAAAAAATCTATGCGAGTATGCACAGAATTAGGATGAGAAAAAAAAGTGTAGTCCCTTTCAGTTGTGTGGAGATACCTCCAAACATCATGAAGGTCTTCTTCCCATAATAGAGATTACAGGTCCTGCACACGGGATTCCCTAGATCTAGATCTGTCAGACTCCTTGCACACCACCGAGTTAAAGTCTCCACACAAAATTAGACCTCCCTTTCTCACACTCCCAGCTGCGGATATTACTTTTTTAATAAATGCAATCTGTCGCTCGTTTGGAGCATAGAGAGAAACAAGCGTGAATGGTTTATTATTTAATTCGCAGACCAAAATCACGTAACGCCCCTCAGAATCCAATACAGACTGGAGGAGGTTGAAGGAGAGAGAATTCTTAATTAGAATTGCTGTGCCAGCTCTTTTATTGGGAGCATTAGCCTGAAATACATGAGAATTTTTTTTTATCTTTTAGTCTATGCACATCTGTAGATGTCAAATAGGTTTCCTGAACACATATAATATCTGCATTGGATTTAACAGCATCTCTCCACAGCAGGGAGCGCTTGAAAGGAGAGTTCAGACCTTTCACATTAATGGTACAAATTTTAATAGACATTGTTAAGGCTAGTGAGAAATGGGTGGGCTGATTTGAAATACTCAAACACATATATAGAATGCACTTCATTGAGAAATCTCTGGAAAAACAGCATGGTAAAATAAAACAGTAAATAAAAAAGGACATTGTGAAACATGGATTGAAAATACATAACTAACATTTTCAAACAATTCCCCGAAGGGAATGCAAGAGGGGCAAGTCCTGTCTCGAACCTACGGAAGGAGAAGGGGAGCACTCCATCTAGAGCTCCGGAGACTCCTGACGAATAAAATAGGAAAAGGATACAGTAAAACTCAATTGAGCACTCTTGATCTTGAGTTAGATGCCTTATCTGACCAGAGCGGGGTAATCATTTCTGGTCGAGGAGGGTGCTTTGGAAGAGGGGTTGTGTCCACTGAAGAAAGGAGGTTCCAATTTCTCAAAAGAAGGCGAGCTTCATCCGGACTATTGCAAATGTGATGAGAACCATCTCTGGTGAAAATAAGTTTTACTGGGAAGCCCCACCTGTAGGAAATTTCTTTATCTCTTAGAATTTTTGTATATATCTGGAATTCTTTGTGTTTCATTATAGTCATCGCCGAGAGATCGTGGAAAATAGTGATGGATTGGAAGCGGTCTGGAAGGTCAGAAGATTTTCTAAGAGCTCTGAGGAAATCCTCTTTGACATTGTAAAAATGGATTCTCGCAATAGTATCTCTTGGTGCTTAAGGAGGCAAATTTCTGGGTTTGGGAATTCTATGAATTCGCTCAATCGTTAATTCCTGAGAGGTGCATTTTGAAAGTACTAGAGCCCTGAGATCTGTAAGTTATGAGCTTAACTGATCAGGAGTAACCGCTTCTGGAATTCCTCTAATTCTGACGTTATTTCGTCTCGATCTGTCCTCCAAATCATTAACTTTAGCGGTTAATCTCTGAACTTCCTCCTCCAGAGCTGCATTAGAATCTATGAGATTATTGTGGGAGGTTGCGAACTCTGAGAATTTTGTCTCAATCTGTTCAGTACGTGAAGCAAGGGATTGAAAATCTTGTTTTAAGTCGAACATCATCTGCTTCAGATCAGAGTGTAAGGTGGTCCTGAAGGAAGAGAAGAGTTGGTGAAGCTAGAGACTAATGGTTGGTCTTGTAGCTCTTGGTCTGTTGCAAAATCAACCGATCTGCTTGGAGGGAAGGGGG
>JAODAL010032263.1:0-47186 GCA_025379985.1 Phyllomedusa bahiana | reverse complement strand
CCAAGGAACTTTAGTTTTCGCGAATAATGGGACCATGGTTTGGAACAAAAAAAAAATAGAAAACATATAAAAAAGTTATTTTTTAATTTAAAATTTAGGGCATGTCTCCACGGCACGGGTTTTCGGCCGGTTTTTCAGCCGGTTTGTCAGCCGGTTTGCGGTTTTTCAGACCGCCTGAAAAACCGGCCGAAAATAGGAAATTGTCCCTCTATGGAAAACCTGTGCGGCGTCCCCATGCACGGTTTTTCCCCCGCCTGACGTTTTGCCCCCGGCGGTCCGGGGCCCCAAAAATTGAACATTTTCATTTTTCCCGCCCGGTTTCCGGGGGTTTTTGAACAACTAAAAGGGGGGGGGGGCTGAGAAAAGCCAACCCCCCACACCCCCCCCCCGCGGCCGTGGGGACGGCCGCAAAACCGGGCAAATACCGGCCGGCAAACCGGGTGGTATTCGTCCACTGCCGTGGGAACATGCCCTTACTGTTTCTGGCCCCCAAAAAACTTGATGCAACCATCATTAACTCTTTTAACCTCACAGCGTTGTCTTTTATGTAGCATAGTTTAACATTAACAGCTAAATTCTGTTATAAACCTATTAAGTGTGTGCCTTTAAGTATCCTGTGAACTTGACTGCAAATGTGTTCTTGCAGAAAAGGATTGTAATTATGATAAATGAGAACGTACATAATTTCAGTAGGTTTTATTTGGTGCTTTTTTCAACTCTCATGCATCAATGCAACATCTTGATTAGATCAGAGGTGGTTCTATCCATTGGCTCAGAACATTCCTCGGCTTGAGTCAATACTCTATAGACTGTATTCTCCCAAATCATTAAGCATCTTCTGAGGAATCACAATTCAGCCAAGCAGTGTGAACCAGCTTGTTTAACCTGGCCCTCCCTTACCTGCATTCCCTTACTTCTAAGTACATTATTAATGTCAATTTGTACCGATGGGGGGGGAGAGACTATATCAGGGAAAGTAGAAAGGGTATAAAAAACAGGAAAACAAAGAACACAAACACATTCAGACATAAAAGAGCCACATATATTTGTTTAATGACCTGTAAAAGTAGCTGACAATTCGATATATATAAATGAATGAGACTGTGAATGACAAACAAGAATTCTTACAATTTTATATCCAATTAAAAAGAACCTGTCACATAGATTATGCCCCCCCCCTTGCTGAGGACAGCACAAGCTAGTATCAGACATGCTATTTCCAGCGCTGTGTCCCTTCTTCTGTAAGATGCTGTTGTTTTCATGTATTTAATGCTCAAATCTGCAGTTTTTCGCCAGAGAGAGTCTTCGGAAGAGTGCGTTTTTCAAACCCCGCCCATCTGAGGCTAGCCCCGCTCACCTCAACCCACCTCAGCCCACCTTAAACTTTGAATTGGTAAATCGATGTGGAATAACTGTAAGTGGGTCGGGGCTAGCCTTGGAGGGCGGTCGACACCTGCTCATGAAAAAGATTTGAAGTAAAATGCTCTAAACTTACAGAGCAAACTTTACAGAATAATGGACACAGTGTTCGGAACAGCAGGTCTTACACTGGCTTGTGCTGCCCTCAGCAAGGGGGGCATAACCTATGGGACAGGTTCCCTTTAAGTATTGAAAAGTCCTTTTATATATGCATCAATTTATTAAAGAAATAAATAGTAATAATGAGGCATAGATTCGAAGGCATACTGAGGCATACAGCACTCACAAAAATTCTGAAGGGTCATACTGTATCTCTACATGCTTTCTTATTCATATCGTTATATTGCCACAAGGCATCTGACTTTTCATTTTGCCTCAAAAGATGTTGAAAGATTTAAAAGGTTAACATTTTTTAATTCTAAGGTTCCAACTGTACAGACCAATTGTTAGCCGGATGTACAAAAATGTTGTCCAGGTTTAAAAAAAGGAACAGTTTTTATCGCAGAATCAACACTACTTAATATGGCACAGCATTGAGGTATACTGATATGGGCGGTGTCGGCTATTTAATCTATGGGAGGTACAGTATATAAAGGTGGAGGTGTTAACTTCCTTATATAAACAGTATCACAGGACCTTTCCCTCTCAGTCCCCTGTTGTAGACTGTGTGAAACATGCGTCGGGACTAGAGATGGGCGAATCGATTCTAACGAAGTGAAGATTTCGTATAGAATTTCAGGAAAACTTCGTTTCTGAACGCAGTCGCAGTTGGTGTACTTCGGGTGAGCGAAGTGTGCTTTTGATTGATAAAATGCTGCGAGCACATGGCGCAACATGGAGCAAAGCACTCCTTGGTAAGGAAGAAGGTCATAGCCTGCAAGTCCAGTGTAGCGTCCACTGCAGCTGCATATACAATTAATGCTATCTGCTCACAGCACATTGAATATTCCCAGGGGCATCTATAGCCAGTTCCTGGTTGTAGTTCATTTAATGAAACAGCGTTTTTTATAATCACAAATACCACTTACATCATTGGCTGCTCGAAAATTCTTTGCGCAATTTACAATCCCGGGTTAATTAAGCGTTGTTTTTGTGCTGTGGTGACAAAAAAGACCGTCTTTTTCACTCGCCAAAAAATACAATTTTCCTGTAGCATAATTCACAAGCGAAGTTAAATTACATCTTTTCTTGTTGATGTGTAGTATAGAAAACAGCGCATTTGTAAACACGCAAAAGCTAGTAGTTTCCCGGCTGCTCAATTCTTTTGCGCAATTTTAACACCAGGGTTAATAAAGCGTTTGTTCTGCTGCCTGTTGTGCGACTCCAAGACACCGTCTTTTTTCACCGCAAAAAATACAATTTTCTGTAGCATAATTCACAAAGCAAAGGTTAATTACAATTTTTTCTCAATTGTTTGTTGTAGCATAGAAAACACGCAAATTGTAACACCTACAAAGCTAGAAGATCCTGGCTGCTCAATTCTTTTGCCGCAATTTAACAACCAGGCCTTTAAAATTAAGTCGTTGTTTTTGTCTGTGTACAAAAATAGACCGACTTTTACGACCGCCAAAAAATCAATTATCCTGTAAGCAATAATTCACAGCGAAGGTTAATTCAATTTTTTCTCTTGTTGTGTAGCTAGAAAACAACAAACGCAATTGTAACACGCTACAAAGCTAATATTCAGCTGCTCAATTCTTTTACCAATTTACATCCGGGGTTAAATTTAAGCGTCTGTTCTGCTGCTGTTGTGACACCAAGAAACCGTCTTTTCACCGCCAAAAAATACAATTTTCCCAGTAGCATAATTCACAAGCAAAGTTAATTTACCAATTTTTTTCTCGTTTTTGTGTACGTAGAACACACGCAATTGTAACACAGCTCCAAAGTCTAGTAGTTTTCTCCGGCTGCTCTCTTCTTTTGCGCAATTTACAACACAGTGGGTTAATAAGCGTTGTTTTTGTGCTGTGGTTGACAAAATAGACCGTCTTTTTCACCGCCAAAAATACAAATTTTTCCTGTAGCGATAATTCCACAAGCAAAGGTAGTTAAAATTTTTCTCTTGTTGTGTAGCGTAGAAAACATGCAATGTAACACGCTACAAAGCTAGTAGTTTCCGGCTGCTCAATCTATTTTTTGCGGCAATTTATATCATGGGTTAAGTAAGCTGTTGTTTTTTGGCTGTGGTGACAAAAATAGACCGTCTTTTTCTCCGCCAAAAAATACAAATATTCCTGTAGCATTATCCACAAGCAAGGTTAATTACAATTTTTTTCTCGATTTGTTTTGTAGCGTAGAAAACACGCAAATTGTAACTCGCCTACAAAGCCTAGTATTTCCGGCTGCTCAAGTTACTTTGTGCACTTTTACATACAGGGTTGTAATTAAGCTTTTGTTTTTTGGTGCTTGTGGTGACAAAAATAGACCGTCTTTTTCACCGCCAAAAAATACAATTTTCCTTAGCATAATTCACGAAGAAAGGTTATGTTAAAATTTTTCTCTTGTTGTGTAGCGTATAAAACATGCAGTTGTAACACGCTCACAAAGCTAGTAGTTTCCGCTGCTCAATTTCTTTGCGCAATTTATTATCCATGGGTTAATTAAGCGTTGTATTTTGTGCTGTGGTGACCAAAATACACCGTCTTTTTCACTGTCGCCAAAAAATACAATTTCCTGTAGCACTAATTTCACAAGCGAAGTTAATTACAATTTTTCTCTTGTTGTGTAGCGTATAAAACACCGCAATTGTAAACACGCTAACAAAGCTAGTATTTCCGGCTGCTCAAATCTTTTTGTGAATTACATCCAGGGGTTTAATTAAGTAAGCGTTGTTTTTGTGCTGTGGTGACAAAATAGACCGTCTTTTCACAACGCCCAAAAAATGACAATTTTCCTGTAGCATAATCATCAAGCGAAGGTTAATTACAATATTTTTCTCTTAGTTGTGTAGCGTAGAAAACACGCAATTGTAACACGCTACAAAGCTAGTAGTTTCTGCTTCTCAAGTTCTTTTGCGCAATTTACATCAGGGGTTAATTAAGCGTTGTTCTGCAGTTGTACTCAAGTAAAAGCAAACTACTTTGTTTTTCACCGCCACAAAAGAAATTCCCAGTAGCCTAATTCATATCCGAAGTTAAATAAGCCTGTTTTGTGCTTTTATATTTCAGTCAAATTACACAGAGTTTTTAACGGCACATGACAAGTCAAAATTTTTTTTTTTTTTGTTTTATCCTGTCCCATGTTGTGGAGCGCAATTTATATCCAAGGGGTTACCCAGCTTCTTATGGTTCATTTGGGCGTCAAATACAGGTGTGTATTTATCAAATACAGTATATCTTCATCAAACAGTGTCCCTGTACATTATAGAACAAACAGTATGTCAGACAAAGAGGCAGGCTCTTCACCTGCGAGTGGGCAGGAGGCAACAAACATTCCAGGCCCGAGTCGCAGCACAGCAAGTGGGATGTTGCAGCAGGGGTCACTCGGTGAGGCCCCAACTCCGCTGGTCATCTAGCGCCGTGTGTTGTTCAGGCAACACCATTGTTACTTGATTGTTGACTAGGCATCCACTTCCTCCCAGGTGACATCTGACAACCCCACCAAGAGTCGGTGGGAACGTCAGACATCAACCCTTAGTCGGCACATGGGCCCCGGGAGCTGGTCACGAGCCGCTCCACCCTGTCCTCAACCCGTTTCTGTCCCATCCGGTTTCCCTCACAGAGATCTACTAAGTGTCTGGGCTCAGCGCCACATATAGCGATGATGAACAATTTTGAGGAGGATGGCAGTCAGCAGCAACTAGGCAGCGAAAGAATATGGGGCCAATATCCCTGCTTCTGCAGAAGGCGCAAAGTAATAGCGATGTTGAAAGTGCATGGGAGGACAAGTTTTGTGAGGGTCATCCCGGCATACCAAGACCGGTGATAGGACAGCAGTGAAGATGAAACAGAAATAGATGATGATTGTTAGACGACCGCACTTGAGCCGGGTGAGGCAATGGCTTCATCAACGTCAGGAGAAGACGGCGTCAGCTTGCGCGTCAGGCAGCAGTGCAGCCAGCAAGTGGGTCGTGTGCCAATGAGTCAACAAGATAGCAGCAGTGTGAGGTCGGCGAGCCAAGCGCCACCGGGGGTAATGAACCCGACTTCGCAGGTCCAACAATGTAGCGGCACAGGGGCTCAGGCGAGGCATCGTCGGCAAGTATCACTCAGTGCGGAGCAATTGGCGTAAAATCCGATACTCGGAACGGTGTGGTAGTTCTTTTGCTAAGACACCGGAAGGACCGAATTATGGGTATAGTGTAGAATCTGTAAGCAGAAAGTGAGCGTGGCAGGGATCTAAATTGGCACCCACGGCACTGCGTCAACACAGCATCGACTCAATCCGGTGGCCTGGGAGAAAACGTGGCTCAGCATGTGGTGGTCCATCCTGCCGCCGGCAGCAACAGCAGCAGCAGCACAGCGCCCAGTGGTACCATGCCATTGCCGCCACTCAAGGCTCCACCACCCTGCAGAAGGAAGCTGTTTCTCTTTGACATCAGCTCCCGGTCTCAGATGCTCCTGCTCTCACTACTCCATTGCGCCAGCAGTCGTTCAAGCGAGGCGATTGCCACGAGACAAAACTAAGCGTCCAACCATCCAAAGGTCCAGCAGCTTGACCTGATCACCTTTCCAAGTTGTTGGAACTGCAGTCCCTCTCCCTTTCCAAATGTGGACTCTGCACAGTTCCGTAGAACAAATTGGTTTGTGCCGAGCCGAGATGGAGAGTTCCAAGCCGTAATTTTCTTTCCAAAAAGGGCAGTAACCACAGCACTCATAAATATGTAGAATCAGAAGAGGGCAATCCTTACGCTTATCCTTTTGTCCCCTGGTGCACGGCCGCGTGGACGCCTGGAGCTTTGTAACTAACGTCAGGCAGTACCTGTCCATTTATGTGCCCACTGGTTGAATGTTCTCCGGCCCAGGCAACAACCAACAACTGGACAGGAGACGCCGCTTACTCCTCCACGTTGTCAAACTGCACTCCTCGCGCCAATGTCCGCCTCCTCCTCCTCCACCACCACCACCCATCTCAGCCTCCAACGTACTGCCCATCATACCACATGTTATGGGCAACAGAGCGGTTCACGCAGTTCTACACCTGGCTTCCTCAGTGAACGAAGTCACACAGGGAGGAACTGCTCCTGCATCATCGCAGCAAGAAATCGATAGTGTGGCTTTCCTCGCCGCGCCAACTGCAAACTGAACCTTGGTGACGGACTATGGAGGACAAAAATTGTCCGCTGCTGCACCGAAGAGGGATGGTCATGCGCCCTGCAGGCGCACGTGTTCATTCCTCTTGAGAAAATGTCCTGAAGTCTCCACCCAGATCTTCAGAAGACATTTCTGAAATGCCAGGAACTGTGCATGCACTTTATCCATTCGTACAAAGCCAGGAACCCTCCCTCTTCGAGTTGCAGCGGCAGAACGGCCTCCCCCCAAACACACTCTGATATGCTATGTTTTTCCACCTGTTGAATTCCAGCCTGCATATGTTGGACCGACTGTATGAACAGAGAAAGTCCGCTTAACGATTTTTTTGATGATCCAGGCAACTCCAGAAGTACTCCCCTGTGTAACTATGATGTCAGCCAGTTGGGCAGCTCATAGCGTGACACCTGCGTTTGTTTGAGGCCATTCGAGGAGAGCGACGATATTGTCTGTCGCCAGGACTAACGGATGAATAACGTCCATTCCACTGCTTCATGTCCTGGAACAGATGCTGAAAAATTGTCTGGTCAGAGGACTGAAACGTGGCAGACTACATCTCATGGCCACATGAGATCATGGTGGGAACTGAAATGGAGAGGAGGAGGAGGGAGCGGCAGTTAGAGCAATAAAGCATGTCCCCTGTTGAAAGAGTGGATTTTCTACCCAGGTGGAGCATGAGCAGCTGGATAGGTGGATGAGATGAGGGATGACGAGGCAGATGACCGCCAAGCACAGCGGCAGTATACAGTGTGAAATTGGAGGCAGGGAGCCCCGCGCGGACTCACTTGTGCGATGGGCCCGCAGCATGCTTATTTGCCTGGCTAGTGACACCGAATATTAGTCATTCTGGCAGAGGATGACTTCTGGCTCTCCACCCTATTGGACCCTCGCTACCGTCCAGAATGGAGCCTTTTTTCCCAGCTATTGAGAGGGAGACAAACTCAAAATACTATAGGGAAATCCTCATAATCAGCTTGGCTGCTGTGCCTATGTGCGGTAATCGTCCCTCCTCTGACAAAGGTCTTATACCGGGGGTTCCACAAGCGCTCACCGTACACTGCCCGCGGCTGCTGGGGAAAGAGGGGGGTAGGACAGTATACCAGCTCCATCAGCAGTAACCAAGTCGGATTCACGATGAGCTCTTCCTCACCGCACCTAGTGAGGAGGTATGTCGCCAGCAGCAGCAGCAGGACCTGTAGTCAGTGTCCTGAACCAAACAGGTGGTGCCTACTGGAAGCACTCTGCCACCCCAGTAAGAAATCCGCTGGACTACTGGCAGCCAAACATGGATGTTTGGCCGCAACTTTGCCGAGGTGAGCAGTGGAGAAGCGGTCCTCCCGGCCAGTAGTGGCATCAGAGAGGTGTTCAGTGTGGCGGGGGCCATCGTTAGCACAAGGAGAAACACCTTGGTCCATGGGAAAAGTGAAGACTTACCTTTGTCAATATGAATCAGGCGTGATCGACCAGGATTTCCACACACCAATGCCTTAGGCGTCAGACTACATCAGCTATGAACGCCACACCCAAACAGTGAGAAAGGAGGCAGGGTTCAAACTACCTGCCTCAGCGCACTATTCTGATGCCCGCCACCCCACCCGCCTGATGCCACTCATCTGCTGCCAGTCTTCTTCCATCATGCCAACAACCATGCTTTACCAGGGGACTGGTATTGCCACCCACCTCCACACTGGGTCATTGTGCACGCTGACTTGATCTGACCGTCATGCTGCTGCTGTGGCTGCTGCCGGTGACCTCCACACCTTTGTCATTGTCCCACTCTGTGGCGCTACACCCTGTTTTTTGACTGCACCTCCAGAATGTGATTGTGCCACTGTCTGACCACATGCTGCTGCTGTATGGCTGCTGCCGTGACTCCACACGGTGTATTGTGCATCTGTCTGACCTCATGCAGGCTGCTGTGCTGCTGTCGTGACCTCCACACTACTCCAACTCCTTTTTGCCAAACCTCCAGAAATGTCATTGTCCACTGCCTGACCTCATCTGCTGCTGTCCGTGACCGCTACCAACTGTGTCCATTTTTGCCACTGTCTGACCTTTGCTGCTCCTGTGGCTGCTGCCGTGACCTACACACTGTGTCATATGTCCCACTCTGGGCCTACTCCCGCCTGTTTTTTTTTGCGACCTCCAGAATGTCATTGTGCCACTGTCTGGACCTATGCTGCTACTGTGGCTGCTGCCGTGACCCTCCACTCTGTGTCAATGTGCCCACTGTCCCTGACCTCATGCTGTCTGCTGTGGCTGGCTGTCGTGACACCTCACACAAAAAAAACCTACTCCTACACCTGTTTTTGCCACCACCAGAATGTCATTGTCACTGCCTGACCTCATGCTGCTGCTGCCGGACCTACACACTGTGTCATTTTGCCACTGTCTGACCTCATGCTGCTCCTGTGCTGCTGCCGTGAACCTACACACGTGTCATTGTCCCACACTGTGGCCTACCTCCTTTTTTGCCACCTCTTCCAGAATGTCATTGTGCAACTGTCTGACCTCATGCTGCTGCTGTCACCTACACACTGTCATTGTTTCCACTTCTGTGGCCTAGTTCTCCTGTTTTTTTTTGTGCCACCCTCAGAATGTGATGTGCCAATGTCTGAACCTCATGCCTTGATGCTCCTGTGGCTTGCTCCCGTGACCTACACACTGTGTCATTGTCCCACTCCTGTGGCCTATTCCTGTTTTTGCCACCTCTAGAAGGTGATTGTGCCACTAGTCTGACCTCATGCTGCTCCTGTGGGCTGCTGGCTGTGACCTACACACTGATCACATTGTCCCCACTCTGTGGCCTACGTCCTGTTTTTGCCACCTACAAATGTCATTGTGCCCCTGCCTGACCTCATGCTGCTGCTGCCGTGGACCTACACATTGTGTCATTGTGCCACTGGTCTGACCTCTTGCTGCTCCTGTGGCTGCTGCCGTGACCTACACAACTGGTCAATGTCCCAACTCTGTGGCCTACTCCTGTTTTTTGTCACCTCCAGAATGTCATTGTGCCACTGCTGACCTCATGCTGCTGCTGCGTGACCTACCAACTGTGGTATTGTGCCACTGTCTGACCTCATGCGGCTGCTGTGGCTGCTGCCAAGTGACCTATACACATGTCATTGTGCCATCTGTCTGACCTCAAGGCTGCTGCTGTGGCTGCTGCTGTGACCGTACACACTGTGTCATTGATGCCACTGTCTGACCTCATGTTGCTGCTTGTGGCTGATGCCGTAACCTACACACTCTGTCCTGTTTTCCACGTCTGACCTCATGCTGCTGCTGCGTGACTCCACACTGTATCATTGTGGCACACTGTGACCTATACCTGTTTTTGGTTATTGCCACCGATCCAGAATGTCATTGTGCACTGTCTGACCTCATGCTGCGTGGCTAGCGCCGTCACCTCCACACTCTTTCACCAATGTTTTTGCCACCTGAGCCTCAGCTTTTTTTTTTTCAAGCTTTCTCTGGCATGACTTTATCGGGCAACTTTCCCCGCTTCAGGTTTTTGGTCAGTTTTTTGCCCTCTTAAGTGCCCAGGGAATTTTATAGTGAAGCGATTCTAAGAGCGGCTGCAGTCATGTGCGTGTCATACTAAAACACAACATTGTATGAAGACCAAACCAAGCTCCCTCTGCATATTTAAGCATGGCACAACATTCTACAGCACCCTGCAGGCTCTTTGCAGCCTGGAAAGAGCTGTTTTTTAACATGATTCGTGCCGAAGTAATTCGGAACGAAGTTATTTTTTGCCGAGAAATTCGGCGAAGTGAACGAAACGAATTTCGGGAAATTCACCCATCTCTAGTCGGGACTGATACTCTCTTTGGTGGTGGTGATGTCTATCTGTCAGGTAATATGATCTTACTTTGATCAACTTGCATCATTTACCATAAATAAGCTTGTTTCCTTTGTGGGATTTTTTTAACTGTATATGTCTTGGCCCTTTTACATGGTGGACTAATCTGACTGCAATGTACATTATATTATGACTGAAGTTAGGCATGCATATTGATATTATATTATAATTGAGATTATTCTATATTTGTACCATTGTTATCTGTGCTTGTTCGTCTTATAGCACATGTTCCTTTTCACCTTTTTACCCCACTAGTGCAGTTTTGTTTTGATATATTTTTAATATTAATACATAATACATTTAGAATTTTTATAGTTCCCTGCATTAGTATATTTTGTATACTATATTGTTCAGCTGCATGTTGGTTTCTGAAGGTGCATTTATTTAGTTTTTTTGGTGTTGTACTTAACAGGTTATATCTAGTACTGAAGGCTGAACCCAGAGGGTGATTGACAGCTACATTTATAAAAAAAAGTTACCAGGTAGTTCCACCCAATGGACTCCGAAGCATAGAAAAAAGCATGAATTTAAATAAATAAGATACAACTTATATTATATATCTTTACACAAACAACTGTATGTAATAATCTGCTCAACTGCTCCTGCTTTATAACATAGGGGGACTTGTATTTATGAAAACTGTCTAGGTCTAAAATTCACTTTGTTGCCCATAGCAACCAATCAAACTGCCCCTTTGATTTAATATAGTGCACTGGAAAATTAGAGGGGTGCACTGATTGGTTGCTATGGGCAACAAAGTGAATTTTAGACCAATGCAGTTTTCATACATGTGGCCCATAATGTTGATAGATTGTACTGTATTTGCACCACCTACAAGTCTCTCTATATCTTCATGTGCTTGCCTCAAAATAAAACTTTACCATATCCCCCCCCCCCCATTCCCAGCACTACATCAAAAACTTCTGCACTGACGAAAAGCAGACACCCTGGAATACTTGTCTACCCATCCGAGACTCTTTCTTATGGGAAAGTTACTGGCTTGGCTTTACATCCTCCGTCATGGGGCTAGAGGTGGCTATGAGGTATGCTTCTTCTGATAGGTGACAATAGAGTCCGAGCTCTCTTTTCTAGAGCCTATTTGCATACCTGCATTCTCAGGGAGCACTGCACGGCCTATAAGTCTAATTACATCTTTACGGTACTCTTCTGAACAAGAGTTGTACACCCTCCCTCCCCCCAGGATCAAAAGGAGTTGTTGTCACGTGAACAGTCAACAGAGGAGCAACATTAACCTTTTACAAGAGTTATTTGAGTGCTGCCAATGAGCAGGCACTCACAGGACCAATGCTACCAGTCAAGTTTGTAGGGCATTGAGGCATGTTATACCAGCTAGATTTGAACACAGATCCATATCTATGGGTTGTCAGAAATATAATTTTATGAAGAAGTAATATATTGCAGCAGGAGTTGATCCAAAAGGGAGAAGTTGCAAACATATATCATTTGATAGGGAATCTTTGCCTGAGGCGAATAAAGACGGTTGATTGGCAGAAAATCTATGAGAAGTTATAAATGGTTTGAAGACCAAAGTGCACTTATAACATATAGAATAGTGAGCTTACACGGGTCACTGCCCAAGGATATGATGATAAATAGATATAGATGAAAGGTGTGTGCCAAATATTTAGCCTTTTACAGCAAGGAACACATAATAAAATGTGGCAGATATAAATATACAGAAAAAAATATATAGAAAATAAATGCTGCACTGATAGAAAATTAAAGTACCTTATGTATTGGAGTATAAGCTGACTTTTTCAGAACATTTTTTATGCAGAACAAGTCTCCCTCAGCTTATACCTGAGTGCAGTGTTGGATTGACCCTTCGGAGGATCCTCCGGTGGGCCCCGGGTCTGGCACGGCAGAGTCCGCCGGCACAGGGAGCCGGTGCCCTGAACCTCATCAGGTTGCAGGCCATTGCCGTGGGTCTGGAGAACCGACGGTCTCTTCAACTGTATGAGTGTCCTCTGGAAACTGTAAAACTGTGGAACTCTCTGCCAGGGGAACTTGTCGTGGTGAAATACACTGGTCAGTTCAAAGGGTCTAGATTTAGAGTGTAATAATGTAACAAGTTAGTGACTAGGATTCTGGAGAAAGGTCGCTGAGTCAAGAAGGATTTTTTTTCCCTAAAAAATTAGCACAATTGGCTTCTACCTCATGGGGGATTTTGCCTTCCTCTGGATCAACATTATAACACAATAGACTGAACTGGATGGATGTCTGTCTTTCTTCAGCTTTACAAACTACATAACTATGTAACTATGTTATTTAATGCTGATTTATGCCTTGCTGACACTTTGTGAGACTTTGGGGGACTTATATGAATGGGGGAGACTAGCACCCCGTTCGTTATATTTTTAAGCGGGCGCACTCTAGTATCAGGCACATCACAAAGCACCCGCGGCAGTATGTAATGCGCCTGAGATCGGGGGTTGTGCTGGAGGTGTGTCGCACTACAACAGTAAGAAGCTAAATATTTATAGCTTCAGTGCGGAAAACTCCAGGTGCAAACCAGCAGGCCAAGTAGCGCTCTTAAAAAGTGGTTTACCTGAGCCTGAATAGTCAGTATTTTATGCTCTAGAATGATGCCTGATTTGAAGACCCGCAAGTAGAGCAGTATTGTTGAGCGATTGTTTAACGACAAAGTTGAAATCGCAAGGTTTATATGGGTGAATCGAAATTTCCAGATCAGCGATCATTAAGGTTAAAATCTGAGCATCTTCTATTAAGATCTAAGCGCCTTTTTTGGCGCTTTTTTATCCTGTAAACTTTGGCGTGCCAGCAAATCAGATTGCGATTGGCTGAAAACATCCCGACCTCGTTTTACATAGAACATCCGTTTCCTGTTTAAAGGGCCTCAGTGTCTCTCAACGTCCTTTAGGGTTTGGAAACCTGCGCTCTCCCCTGGGGCCAAACAGCTCAGCAAAATTAGCTTTTTCTGCACAGAAAAACCCTTTTTACTATTAGCGTGATCCTTAAAAATTTAGTTATTTTTAAGATTTGAAGTTTTTAAATTTTGTTAGTTTAGAAAACTTTAAAGCAGCATCAAACTGCTGAAAAATTCCCCCGGCGGGGGGAAAACGGGGGGGGGGAGGGGCGGGGGGGGAACACAGACAACCCTTTTATCTAAAAAGAACACTGGAAAAAATTCCCCCGGGAATTAGGTAGACTTTGTAGTGGAATATCTTTTTTTAATTAACAGTTAGCTATTGAAATATTTCTGGATTTTGGGGCCCAGCCTAAAACTTATATTGGTACACATCATTTTTCAAACTGAAAGGTCCCCTTTTGTTAGGTGCAAAACCCACTTTTTTTAAATCAGAAATACATTTCGGGATAGTGTTCTTTTTTAATTTTTTCCCCCATTAACCTGTGACTGTTAAATAAAATCCCCCTTTGCATTTAAAATTTTAAAATTTCCAGCAATCTTGTGTCAGCACAGGTTGTTTGGTTAAAAAAAATTTCCCGGGTGAAACCCATACGAAAACATAACGTTACGTTTTTTTTGCTTTTGCGCCCCAGCATTGTTCTTGACGAGATCCCCCGTAAATTTTTAAAAAAAAAAATTTTATATTCCCCCACGGGTTTGAATTAAAAGGGTGAAAAAAAATCCCGTTTATTAAAAAAAAAAAACATAAAAAGTTACTTTTTTTTTTGGGACTTTTGCCCCAACCCGGGTTTTTGTTCTTGACGAAAGCATCCCCCCGAAAATTTTAAAAAACAGCAATTCATATTAAACCACGGGTAAATTAAAAGGGTTTGAAAAAAAAATCCCGTGTTTCAACAAAAACAAAAACATTTTACGTTTTTTGCCCTTTTGCACACCCACCATTTTTCATTGACTCAGCACCCCAACGAAAATTCTTAAAACAGAAAATTCCCTTATTTTTAAACCAAAGGTAAATTTGAAAGGTGCAAAAAATCCCCGTGTATCTTTGGGAAAACATAACAGTTCGTTTTTTTCACTTTTGACACCCAGCATTTTTCATTGACTCAGCACCCCACTTTAAATTTTAAAACCCCAAAATTCATATTCCCTTTATGAATTAAAAGGGTTTGCAAAAAAAATTTGAAATCATACAAAAAACAAAACCCAGTTCGTGTTTTTTTGGACTTTTGCAAAACCCAGCATTGTTCTTTAACGCAGCTTCCAGAAAATTTTAAAAACCAGCAATTCTATATCACCCCGGGTGAATTGAAAGGTGCAAAAAATTACCGTGTTTTTTTCAAAAACATAACAGTTTACGTGTTTTTTGCCCTTTTTGGGCACCCACTTTGTTCTTTTGACGCAAAAATCCCGTAAATCTTAAAACAGAAATTTCTATAGTAACCAAAGGAAAAATTTGAAAGGTGAAAAAAATACCGTGAAATTAAGGGAAAACAAAACAGATACGTGTTTTTTTATTTTTGCGCCCCGTTTTTTGTTCTTTGGGACGCAGCGCCCACGTAAATTTTAAAAAAAGGCAATTCTTTAGCCCACCAAAAGGGTAAATTTGGAAAGGTGAAAAAAAATTTCCGTGTATCTTAACGAAAAATAACAGATAGGGGTTTTTTTTGACTTTTGGGGCCCCCAGCTTTTTTCTTTTGGACCCCCAGAAACCCCCACGTAAGTTTTAAAAAAACAGCAATTCTAATTCACCACAGGTAAATTTTGAAAGGTGCAAAAAAAAACGTGTTTTTTCAAAAACAAAACAGCTCGTTTTTTTTTTGGATTTTTGCGCACCCCAGCTTTGTTTATTGACCCCAGCCCCAAGAAAAATTTTAAAACAGCAATTCAATAGTCACCACGGGTGAATTGAAAGGTCCCAAAAAAAAACCTTTGGTATTAACAAAACTAACAGATACGTTTTTTTTTGACTTTTGGGGTACCCCCAGTTTTGGGTTATTGCCCCAAAACCCACGTAAATCTTAAAACAGAAATTCAAAAGCACCACGGGGTAAAATTGAAAGGTGAAAAAAAAAACCGTGAAATTATAAAAAAAACATAAAAAATACTTTTTTTTTGATTTTTGCCACCCAGCTTTGTTCATTGACGCAGCATCCAGGGTAATTTTAAAACAGAAATTTCCCTATAGAAAACCACAGGTAAATTGAAAGGTGCAAAAAATCCCGGTATTATACAAAAAAACAAAAACAGATACGTTTTTTTTTTTATTTTTTGCGCACCCGTTTTTTTTCATTGCCCGCAGCTTTCCACGTAAATTTTTAAAACAGAAATTCTATAGTCACCAGGGGGAAATTTGGAAAGGTGAAAAAAATTCCCGTGTATCAAAGGGAAAAATAAACGGGATAGTTTTTTTTTGACTTTTGGCACCCAGCTTTTTTCATTGGCGCAATCCCCCGTAAGTTTAAAACAGAAAATTCATAGTCCCCAGGTGAATGAAAGGTGCAAAAAAACCTTTGTATTTTAAAAAACTTAACAGATACGTTTTTTTTTTGGATTTTTTTGCGCACCCCAGTTTGGGTTTTTTGCGAAAGCACCCACGTAAATTTTTAAAACAGCAATTCTATAGTAAACCACGGGTTTAAATTTTAAAAAAGGTCCCAAAAAATACCGGGGTTAAATACAAAAAAAAACCCGATAGTGTTTTTTAAATTTTGGTACCCAATTTTTTTCATTGACGCTTTACCCCGAAAATTTTAAACAGCAATTCAAAATACCCACCACGGGTGAATTAAAAGGGGGTGAAAAAAAATACCGTGTATTATACGAAAACATAAACAGATACGTGTTTTTTGACTTTTGCGTCCCCAATTTTTTCTTTAAAGCATTATCCACGAAAATTTTTAAAAACACCAATTCTATTTTCCCCCACAGGGAATTAAAAAGGTCCCAAAAAAAAAACCGTGTTTTCAAACAAAACATAACAGTTACGTTTTTTTTTGACTTTTGCACCCCAGCATTGTTCATTGCCCGCAGCATCCACGTAAATTTTAAAAACAGAAATTTTTCTTTTTAAATTTTCAACCACCCGGGAAAAAATTGGGGAAAGGGGGGGCAAAAAAAATACCGTGTATTATAGGGAAAACATAAAAAGTTACTTTTTTTTTTTTAATTTTTTTTGCGCCCCCAACTTTTTTCATTGACGCGAAATCCACGAAAATTTTTAAAACAGCAATTCTATAGTCCCCACAGGGGGAATTGAAAGGGCAAGAAAACCGTGAATTAAAACCAAAAACAAAAAGATACTTTTTTTTTTTGATTTTTGCACACCCAGCTTTGTTCATTGACGCAGCATCCAGGGAAAATCTTAAAACAGAAATTCTATAGTCACCACAGGTAAATTAAAAGGTGCAAGAAATACCTTTTGTATTATACGAAAAATTAACAGTACTGTTTTTTGATTTTTTGCGCACCCACCCTTTGTTTATTGAAAAAAGACCCCACTTTAAATTTTAAAAACCGAAAACCCTATATCCCCACAGGTGTATTAAAAGGGTTGAAAAAAAATACCGTGTATTATACAAAAAACAAAACCCAAAAATTTTTTTTTTATTTTTTGCGCCCCCAGCTTTGTTCTTTTACGCAAAACCCCACGAAAAATTTTAAAAAACCAGCAATTTTAAAAGTCACCACAGGGTAAAATTAAAAGGGTGAAAAAAAAATCCCAAATGAAATTATACGAAAACATAACAGATATTTGTTTTTTTTAACTTTTGCGGAACCCCAGCTTTGTTTATTGCCCAAAGCTTTCCACGAAAAATCTTAAAAAAAAAAAATTTCAAAATATCACCAAAGGGAATTGAAAGGTGAAAAAAAAATACCGTGTTTTATACGAAAACATAACAGTACGTTTTTTTTGACTTTTGCGTCCCCAAGATTTGTTCATTTGACACTTTAATTACCACGTAAATTTTTAAAACAGCAATTCTATAGTCACCACAGGTGAATTGAAAGGTGAAAAAAATACCGTTTTTTATACGAAAAAAATAAAAGATATTTTTTTTTTGATTTTTTGCGCAAAAAAATTTTTTTTCATTGACCAGGATACCCTCGTAAATTTAAAACAGTTTTTCAAAATAGAAAACCACAAGGTTGAATTGAAAGGTGCAAAAAATACCGTGTATTATAGGGAAAAAAAAACCCAGATAAGTTTTTTTGATTTTTTGCGCACCCACCCTTTTTCATTGCCGCAGCATCCACGAAAAATCTTAAAACAGCAATTTTATATCACCACAGGTGAATTGAAAGGTGAAAAAAAATACGGGCGTATTATACGAAAAATAACAGATCCCGTGTTTTTTGACTTTTCCCACCCCAGCTTTGTTCTTTGCGCAGAATCCAGGGGTAAATTTTAAAAACACAATTCTATAGTCACCACGGTGAATTGAAAGGTGCAAAAAAAAAAAGGGGATTATACGAAAACATAACAGATACGGTTTTTTTTTTAAATTTTTGCGCCCCCCAGCTTTTTTTCATTGACGCAGCATCCCCCGAAAATCTTAAAACGGGCAATTCTTTTAGTCACCAAAGGGGGAAAATTGAAAGGTGAAATTAAATACCGGGTATCATAAGGGAAAACAAAACAGTTTACGGGTTTTTTAAATTTTCCCGCACCCAGTTTGGGTTCATTGACGAAGAAATCCCCCGAAAATTTTAAAACACAATTCTATAGTCACCACGGGGTGAATTAAAGGTGAAAAAAATTACCGTGTATTATCAAAAAACAAAACCCGTTCGTGTTTTTTGATTTTTGAACCCCCGGGGTTTGTTCTTTTTGGGAGGCGCTTCCACGAAAATCTTAAAACAGAAATTTCTTATTAAACCCCCGGTGATTAAAAAGGTGCAAAAAAAAAAAGTGATAAATACGAAAAAATAAAGTTACGGGGGTTTTTTGACTTTCCCACACCCGCATTTTCATTGCCCTCAGCATCCACGTAAATTTAAAACAGCAATTCTATATTCCCCAAATAGGTAAATTTGGGAAAGGGGGCAAAAAAAAAACCGTTGTATCATACGAAAAAAAAACAGTTACGTGTTTTTTCACTTTTGAACACCCGCTTTTTTTCATTGACTCAGCACCACGAAATCTTAAAAAAAAAAAATTTCTATATTCACCATAGGTTGAATTGAAAGGTGAAAATAAATACCGGTATCATCCCGAAAACAAAAAAGGGGTTACGTTTTTTTTTGACTTTTCCCACACCCCCATTTTTTTTTTTAAACGGGGCACCAGTAAATCAAAAAACAGCAATTCTATAGTCACCACAGGTAAAATTGGGAAAAGGTGAAAAAAAACCCTTTGTATTATCCCGAAAACAAAAACGGGATACGTGTTTTTTGCCCTTTTGCGGCCACCCATTTTTTCAGGGGACGCAGCATCCACGTAAATTTAAAACAGAAAATTTCTATAGAAAAACCCAAACAGGTAAATTAAAAGGGTTCCCAAAAAAAAACTTTGTTTTTATAGGGAAAACCCAAAACAGATACGTTTTTTTTTACTTTTGCGCACCCAGTTTTTTCTTTGACGCCAGCGCCCCCGTAAATTTTAAATACACCCAATTCTTTAGTAACCACGGGGAAAATTTGAAAGGTGAAAAAATACCGTGTATCATACAAAACATAAACAGATACGTTTTTTTGACTTTTGGCCCCCAGCTTTGTTATTTGACGCAGCAAAAAAGAAATTTTTTTAAAACGGGCAATTCTATAGTCACCACAGGGGGAATTGAAAGGTGCAAAAAAAAACCGTTTTATTTTTTACAAAAAACCTAACAATACTTGTTTTTTGACTTTTGCGCACCCAAACTTTTTTATTGACCCCGGGCATCCACGTAAATTTTTAAAAACGTTTTTCTATAGTAACCACGGTGAATTAAAAAGGTGAAAAAAATTTCCGGGAAAAATTATACGAAAACATAAAGATACGGTTTTTTGGGAACTTTTGCGTCCCCAGATTTGTTAAATTGACGCATTATCCACGAAAAACTTAAAACCCAGAAATTTATAGCCCACCACAGGTAAATTAAAAGGTGCAAAAAAAAACCCTTTGTATTATCCCAAAAAAATTTAACAAAACCCCGTTTTTTTTTTTGATCTTTTGCTTAAAAAAGATTTTTTTCCCTTAAAGCATTTTTCCACGTAAATATTAAAAAAAGAAATTTCAAAATTTTTCACCACGGGTAAATTTGAAAGGTGAAAAAAAATCCTTTTGTATCATACAAAAACATAAAATTTAAACTGTTTTTTGACTTTTGCCACCCGGGCCATTGTTCATTGACGCAGCTTTCCAGGGTAAATCTTAAAACGGGAAATTCTTTTAGTCACCACGGGTGAATTAAAAGGGGTGAAAAAAAATCCCGTTTTTTTTATACGAAAAAAAATAACAGAAAAGTTTTTTTTTTTTGATTTTTGCACACCCCCAGCTTTTTTCTTTGACGCAGCATCCACGAAAATCAAAAACCCGCAATTCTATAGTCCCCCAACGGGGTGAATTGAAAGGTGCAAAAAATTTCCCGTGTATTAAAACAAAAACCATAACAGATACGTGTTTTTTACTTTTGCGCACCCAGCTTTGTTTTTTGGACGCAGCATCCACGTAAACCCTTAAAACGAAATTTCTTTAGTAACCACAGGTGAATTAAAAAGGTGCAAAAAATCCCCGGTTTTATTATACGAAAACATAAAAATTTTACGTTTTTTTTGCTTTTCCCGCACCCGGGCCTTTGTTTAATTTGCCCGCGAAACCCACGTAAATTTTTTAAAAAAAAAGAAATTTTCTAGAGTAACCACGGGTTTGAATTAAAAGGTTTCCCAAAAATACCATGTATTATACGAAAACATAACAGAAAGTTTTTTTTTGATTTTTTGGCCCACCAGCTTTGTTTATTGACGCCAATCCACGTAAATTTTTAAAACAGAATTTATAGTCACCACAGTGAATTAAAAAAGGTGCAAAAAATCCCCGGTTTTATAGAAAACTTAAAAAGATACGGTTTTTTGACTTTTGCGTACCCAAAAGATTTGTTCATTAAACCTTTATCCACAAAAACTTAAAAACAGCAATTCTAAAAGTAACCACGGGTTAAATTTGGGAAAGGGTTTCAAAAAATACCGTGTATTAACGAAAAAAAAAAAGATGGGTGTTTTTGATTTTTGCGAAACCCCAGCTTTGTTCATTGACGCAGTACCCTCGTAAATTTTTTAAAACAGCAATTTATAGCCCACCACGGGTAAAATTAAAAGGTCCCAAAAAAATACCGTGTATTTTACGAAAACATAACAGAAAAATTTTTTTTGACTTTTAAAAAAACCCCAGCTTTGTCTTGCGCAGCATCCAGAAAAATTTTTAAAAAACGCAATTCTATAGTCCCCCAACAGGTGAATTGAAAGGTGCAAAAAATACACCCGTATTATACGAAAACAAAACCCAGATACGTTTTTTTTTGACTTTTGCGAAACCCCAGCTTTGTTCTTTGACGCGCATCCACGTAATTTTAAAAAGGGCAATTCTTTATTCACCACGGGTTTAATTGAAAGGTGAAAAAAAATTACCGGGGTATTATCCCGAAAACATAACAGATACGTGTTTTTTTTACTTTTGCGACCCGCTTTGTTAATTTGACGCAGAATCCACGTAAACTTAAAACAGAAATTTTTTAAACCCACCAAAGGTTAAATTTAAAAAGGTGAAAAAATACCGTGTTCATACAAAACAAAACAGATACGGGTTTTTTTGACTTTTGGGGCACCCAGTTTTTTGTTCTTTGGGGACGCAGCATCCACTTTAAATTTAAAAAAAAAGCAATTCTATATAAACCACAGGTAAATTTGGGAAAGGTGAAAATTTTTCCCCGGTTATTATACAAAAACAAACAGTTAGTTTTTTTTTTGGACTTTTCCCACACCCGGGGTTTTGTTCTTTGAGAAAGATCCACGAAATCTTAAAAAAAAGAAATTTCTAAAATTCAAAACGGAAAAATTAAAAAGGTGAAAAAAAATACCGTGTATGTTTAACAAAAAAATTAACAGTTACGTGTTTTTTGTTTTTAAGCCCCCCCGGGCATTTTTCTTTTGAATCAGCACCCAAACTTTAAATCTTAAAACCCAGCAATTTAATTAAACCATGGTGAATTGAAAGGTGCAAAAAATACCGTGTATCTTTCCGAAAAACTTAACAGTTACTTTGTTTTTTTCATTTTTTGCACACCCGTTTTTTCCCAATTTTGACTCAGCACCCACGTAAATTTTAAAACAGAAATTCTATATTCACCAAAGGTAAATTGAAAGGTCAAAAAAATACCGTGTTTCAAAACAAAAAACTTTAAGGGGGTTTACGTTTTTTTTTGATTTTTGCACCCCCCAGCATTGTTTTTTTAACGCAGCTTTCCACTAAATTTTAAAAAAAACAGCAATTCTTTTGTAAACCACGGTGAATTGAAAAGGTGCCAAAAAATTTCCCCGTGTTTTTATACAAAAAACATAACAATACGTTTTTTTTTGATTTTTGCGAAACCCATTTTGTTCTTTTGACGCACCACCCAAAGTAAATCTTAAAACAGCAATTTAAAAGTAACCACAGGGAAAAATTAAAAGGGTTTGAAAAAAAATTAACCGTGTATTAAAACGAAAAACATAACAGATACGTTTTTTTTTTTTTTTTTTGCGCCCCCCGGTTTGTTCTTTTGACGAAGCGCCCAAAAGAAAAAATCTTAAAACACCCAATTCTATAGTCCCCCACAGGGGGAATTGAAAGGTGAAAAAAATTTCCCCGTTTTATCTTCGAAAACAAAACAATACGTGTTTTTTGATTTTTGGCCCCCAGTTTTTGTTCATTGACGCAGCACCCACGAAATTTTTTAAAACAGCAATTCTTATTCACCAAGTAAATTTGGAAAGGTGAAAAAAAATCCCGTGTATTATACAAAAAACAAAAACAGATACTTTTTTTTGCCCCTTTTGGGCGCACCCAGCTTTTTTTATTAAACCAGCATTCCACGTAAATTTTAAAACAGAAATTCTTAGTCCCCACAGGTGAATTAAAAGGTTTTGCAAAAAAACCCGGAAATTATACGAAAACAAAACCCCCCACGTTTTTTTTGGGACTTTTGCTCCCCAGTTTTGTTTCTTTGGACGCTTATCCACTTTAAAACCCCTAAAAAAACCCCCAAATTTAATAGTCACCACAGGTGAATTGAAAGGTGCAAAAATTACCGTGAAATTATACAAAACATAACAGATACGTTTTTTTTTGGGACTTTTTGGAAACCCAGTTTTTGTTCTTTGGGACGCATTACCCAAAACGTAAATTTTTTAAAACAGCAATTCATTTTCCTCCCCCACAGGTAAATTTGAAAGGTGCAAAAAATACCGTTTTTATCAAAACGAAAACATAACAGAAAAGTGTTTTTTGATTTTTGGGCACACCAAAATTGTTCATTGACCCCAGCACCCCGGGAAAATCTTAAAACAGCAATTCTATAGTCACCACAGGTGAATTGAAAGGGCAAAAAATACCGTGTTTTAAACAAAAACAAACCAGATACGTTTTTTTTTTATTTTGGGCGCCCCCCCAGTTTGGGTTCATTGACCCCCAGCATCCACTTTAAATTTTAAAAAAACAGCAATTTAAAAGTCACCACGGGGTTAATTAAAAGGGTGCAAGAAATCCCTTTGTATTATACGAAAACATAACAAAATACTTTTTTTTGCCCTTTTGCACCCCCGCTTTTTCATTAAAGCACATCCACGAAAAATTTTTTAAAAACAGCAATTTATAGTCACCACAGGTAAAATTGAAAGGTGAAAGAAATCCCCGTGTATTTTCCCGAAAAATAACAGATACGGTTTTTTGACTTTTGCGCACCCGTTTTGTTTATTGCCCGCAGAAACCATTTAAAATTTTAAAAAACAGCAATTTAAAAGTCACCACGGTGAATTAAAAAGGGTGAAAAAAAACCGTGTATTATAGAAAAAAAACCCAAAATACGTGTTTTTTTACTTTTGCGCACCCCAGCTTTGTTCTTTGACGCAGCATCCAGAAATTTTTAAAACAGCAATTCTAAAAGTCACCACGGTGAATTAAAAGGGTGAAAAAAATACCTTGTATTTAAGGGAAAAAAATAACAGAAAAGTGTTTTTTTGATTTTTTTGCGCACCCAGCTTTTTTTATTGACGAAAGCATCCAGGGAAAAATTTTTAAAACACCCAAATTTCTAAAACCCCCACAGGTAAATTTTTGAAAGGTGCAAAAAAAAACCTTTTGTTTATACAAAACATAACAGATACGTGTTTTTTGATTTTTGCGCCCCAAAGTTTTTGTTCTTTGGGGAAAAATTTTAACCCCGGGAAAATTTCTTAAAACAGCAATTCTATAGCCCCACCACAGGTAATTAAAAGGGTTTAAAAAAAATACCGGTTTTATAAATAAAACTTAACAATAGGTTTTTTTGACTTTTGGCCCCCAACTTTGTTCATTGACGCGAAAACCCTAAAAAATTTCTTAAAAAAGAATTCAAATAGTCACCACAGGTGAATTAAAAAGGTCAAAAAAAAAGTGTATTAAAACAAAACATAACAGAAAAGTGTTTTTTGACTTTTGCGCCCCAGCTTTGTTCATTGACGCAGAAATCCAGGGAAAACCTTAAAACAAAATTTCTATAGCCCACCCCCAAGGTAAATTTGAAAGGTAAAAAAAATACAGCGTATTATACGAAAAAAACAGTTACGGGGTTTTTTGGGCCCTTTTGCGCCCCCACTTTTTTCCCTTAAACCCCAACCCATCCACGTAAATCTTAAAACAGAAAATTCTATAGCCCCACAGGTGAATTGAAAGGTGAAAAAATTCCCGTGTTTTTATAGGGAAAAAAATAAAAGATACGTTTTTTTTATTTTTTGCGCCCCCCAGCTTTGTTCTTTGACGCCCCATCCACTTTAAATCTTAAAACACCCAATTCTATAGTCCCCCACGGGGTGAATTAAAGGGTGCAATAAAAAACCCCGTGTATCAAAACGAAAACATAACAAAAATAGGGGTTTTTTTTGATTTTTTGCGCACCCCCTTTTTTCATTGACGCAGCATCCACGAAAAATTTTTAAAACAAAATTTATGGGTCCCCAAACGGGTGAATTAAAAGGGGGGTGCAAAAAATATGTGTATTTTTACAAAAACAAAACAGTTTACGGTTTTTTTTAAATTTTGCGCACCCGGGCTTTGTTCATTGAGCAGCACCACGTAAATTTTTAAAACAAATTTCCCTATATTTCACCACGGGGAATTGAAAGGTGCAAAAAATACCGTGTTTATACGAAAAAAACAGTTACGTGTTTTTTGACTTTTGCGCACCCAGCTTTGTTCATTGACGCAGAAACCACGAAAATTTTTTTTTATTTTTTGCCAAAAAAAACAAAAAAAAACTTTAAAAAAACCCCCTTTCCCGGACGGGGATAAAAAAATTTTGGGCAAAAATTTCAAAACCAGTAAATTTCCCATTTCTTTAGTTTTAAACCTAAAAACCTCATGTCCCCACCTTAGCATTTTTTAAAAAGGATTTTGGCCACCAAATAAAAATCTTGAAAAAAATTTCCCAATTAAACCCCAAATTTAATTTTTTTTTTTTACGGGGCTGATGTATCCCCTTTACTCAAATTTTGAGCACCAACAAGGTTTTTGAAATGATTATAAAGGACTCGGGCCCAAAACCCAGTTTTTTTTTCTTTTAAAAAAAAAGATTTTTTTAGTAAAGGGACCAAAATTATTCTTGAAAACAATTTTTTTTACCTATGGGGGGAAACACCTATAAAAAAAATAAAGGGAACGCTAGGGGGACCAATGGGGGCCCGCCTTCCCAACCTATTCTGGGCCAATTTGAAGAGCAATAATCTACAATCAAAAGGGATTACGCCAAATAAACTACTACAAACTTACATAGCGACTGTTCATATAGGTCCGGAACAATAAAAGTGCGGAAAATTTATTAATAAATTTAAAATAAACACCTGGGGCATTAATTTTCTGTCTATCAATACACAAAAAATTGAACCCCTAAACTTCCATATCGTTAGAAACAATACAAATTACAGAGACCCATTTTTAAAAACATAGATAGTAATACTAATAGCTTAAACAGTGCACATATAGGCCTTGGCTGGCTAACATTCAGAGGGGCAATTTAAAACTCGGGAAGAATTGCTGGGAAAGAACAGATTTAAATAAAAAAAAAAAGTTGTTTCCTAAAAATAAATTTGAAGAAAAACACTACCCCCAAACAGTTACTGATCATCCATAAAGAAACCAAACATGCCTTTACAAAAAAAACTAAGGAAAAAAACAGAATTAATTGACAAAGTTCTTTTTTTCTTTTACAAAACGCTCCCAATTCTTCGCATTCAAAAAATTAAGTCCATTTAGAAAAATATTGGTATTTTTAAGACGGATCCCTACCTTGCTCCAATACTCCGGAACCCCCACTAATTTTCCGAAGACCCCTAAAATTAAAGGGGCGATAGCCCTAGTCGAACAAAAGCAAAAATAAATCCTATTATAAAAGAGAACTTAGGAGCCAACCTTGTGGAACCCCAAAAATGTAAATGCTGCACAGCTTAAAACAACGAGAATTTTAAAACTCAACAATAAAAAAAAAAAACTATAAAATAAAACACAATTAAAACTGCAAAGGCAGATGTTATATACGTTATTAAATGCATTTGTTCCGTTCAACGGGGGGAGGACCCATGTCCACTGCACGTTCGTTTAATGGACACCGAGCATGCACGAAAGAGGAACTCCCCAAAGTGTACAGGGCATTGTACGCAAGGTACATTGTAAAGACTTCACAGTATATAAAAAACCCCCCCCGTTCGAAACATACCGCTGAAAGTAGAAGTTTCAAATTTTGCAGCTAAGGAACAATTTTGGAAAAATATTTACAAACCTTACCCCAAAAGGGCTGAAAATATTTTTGAAGTAGTAATCTAGATTTACTGTACAAATTGTTTTTAAAATCCGTTGTCGAGGGGACTATGTAAGAACGGAAATTTTGACCCCACATACCCCGTACATATCTGGGAAAAAAAACACCCATTCTTATCAACTGTTTTGTTTTCCAAAAACCCCTTTTTGAAAAACCTTTATGCCAATACTCTTCTTCCATTTACCATGGTTTTTTTTAAACAACCCATTTTCCATTCACAAGGATATTATAAACACCCATTCTTACTCCCACCACCCCCTTTACTCCCATGTAATTTTTCGTATACAAAATTACACTCACCTGTGTCGCTCCTCGCTAGGTTTTTCCCTTGTTTTTTTGCGAGGAAAACAGCCCATACACACGATCAAACAGGGGTGTCCTAGCGGGACTGCACAATTGCACCTGTACTCCTTCATCTTGGGGACGACACCATTTTTTTGTATGTTGTGCAGTACACTGCAGAAATAGATAGAAAGGGAAAAAATGTACACTTTTCCCTTTGTATAAGAGAAATTTATAATATTTAACTGCACTTTTCACTGTAATTTTCGATTTATTTTTTATTCTTTTCCAAAAAAACTTTTTCTACCCTGATTTTAAGTTACAGTATGCTATAACATGCAAAAACTTTAAAATTCCATTTTATATCAGGGGCACATTTTTTAAACGTGTTTATTGAAAACTTATATGATCCCAAAAACAAACAAAAAAAAAAAAAAAAAAAGGAACGACTTATTGACACCTAAGCATTCCCCTCAATACCTCTTATTTAACTAGAGGTTCCACCCTGATAGACAACTCAAGTTTAATCCCCAGACTTCTACCAAAACATTTTCTGTGATGACATACGTTCCCGCAATCACTGACATCCTTATTCGGGCCCGGGAAAAGAAAGAAAGCACAATCGATATCACTCACAGAGGAATGTGTGTTTTTTTTGATGGTAAGACTTCTGAGGAAAACAGGTATACCCCGCGAAACGCGTAAATTCTTTTCTTTTAGTTCTTGTTTTTTAAAATCATTGTGGGAAAACCCTAGGCTTTTTTTAATAAAGGCAACTAATTCTTTTTTCCCGAAAGGGTCATTTGATTTTTGGGAAGTCCCGGGTCTCAGCCTTTTTCGCCTAGGCTTTTTTTCAATATAATATACCAAATCTTTTACAACCTTAGTCCCTTTTTGGGTTAAATTTCGGGAGCCGTGATACGGGCGACGGCTTTTAACGCCCGCAACTACAGGAGTGTTTTACCTTCCTTTACAACCCCACGAGGTGAGCACGCCAGTATTTTTTTTACTCTACTTCCCAAGTTTTTTCCTATTGTGCGCCCCCTGTTTTTTTTCTTTTCCCATAAATTTTTTTTTTTTTTTTTTTTTTTTTAACCCCAAATTTTAATCACCCCAGGGGAATTAAATGCAAAAAATACCGTTTTAACGAAACAAACAGTACGTGTTTTTTGCACTTTTGCCCAGCCAAATTTTTTTGATAGACACCTTCAGTTAAATTTGAAACCAGCAATTTTGTTTTGATTTGAGGATTTTAGAATAGTGTGATTTGCCCTCTTTTAATAAGAGACTTTTCCCAAAAAATTTTGATACCTTCTCAAATTTTTTATTTCTGAACATGGAGCGAAATCATGTGGTAAGCGAGCAAAGAGGGGGGGAGGACATGGAGATAGGTACGAGAGAAGGTGCTCTTCCAGTGCTGCGACAAAACGCATCCCAGCGGATCGTCAGTTCAGGACCGTCAGGCCCTGTCATCGCTGGTAGGGCCCCCTGGTGAATCTAAGTAACGAACATCGTCGCCAATCTTCCTTCAGTGGTTTAATGCTGAGCCTGCATCTAGCAGTCTTACCTCCTCGTCCTCCCATCCACTCCACAAAAGGTCATCATCTCATCATCACATCCGTCCCACATGAAGCAGCCCAAATGTTCAACCTCGGTACCCACCACTGTGGAAAATCCATTGTCTGAAGACCTCTTTGAATGACCAAAAATGAAAATGCGTTTGGGGTCATGAAGGCATGTTAAGAGATCAAGAGGATGATTTTAGTCTGCTCTGACGCCCAGTTAACTGATGCCATTCAGAGGATTTAAGGAAGCCGGGTCATCGGCAAAATCCAGGGCGGTCTGCAACGCCCTTGCAGTGCCCCTTGCTTGTAGGCCTGCAGCTTCTGGATGCAGAAATCAGGACGACCAAGTCCACCCTGTGTTGATGATAGATCATTGATGTCGACCATTGCGATCCATCCTGGACCAATTGTTCCGCAGATTGCTTGTCGAGCGTCTCATCAGAGACGAGGAGGAAGACGATGGGTAGTGTTAATAATACGGTTCCCCGCCACAAAAAGGGATAGGGCGGTCGCAGAAGTCCTCTGATTATGATTCCGCCACCATGGTCCAGCGGGAAACCCCTCATCCTCCTTATTTTCGCCGTCGAAAAAAATGTCCAGACCTCCTCAAGCCTTGTCCTTTCTTTGAGCAAGCCTCTGTATTCAACCCAGGCGATGTCATATGCCTGTCATTTGGCCGTAAACGCATAAGTAGAGCAAGAACCAAAGTGCGATAACCACCACCAACATGTCTCTAGTCACAGCCGCGAATGCAACGAGTTGAAATGGAGGGAAACACTTGTCCCAAAAAAGGCCAGACCGACGCCGGCCTCCAACCACGTGTCACCCCCTCTGTCTCCGCCTTCCTCCTTCCTCCGCCGGCCACCACCAAGCGTTTTCTCAGACTGCCTGATGTCTCATCAGAGACATGATCATGGATCAGCCTCCGCTTCAGCCCTCCACCTTTGCCCGATTACCACCATCACCACAGAGACCCATCCTACCCTTTCTCCTTCTGCCAGTTAGAACGACCTGCACGCCGTACAGTGGCCAGACCAAGCAGCCACGCCTTCTGTCTTCCAGGTTGTGGAGCAGAAAAACACTTTAACCCAACAATCCCAAAGCCAAAAGCCTGAATGTCGGCAATGCCAGGCTTTTGGCCTTGAAAATGTTGCCTTTTGCCGTCTTGTTGGGACCCAATGGTTTCCTTCCACTTCATGGCCCTCGCCTGCCCCCAATACCAGATTCCGAGCAGTGCAATTTCATTGCCAAAACAGCCTTCCCAGTCCCTGGCCATCCACGTGTCCATCCTAAAATTATCAAGCGCGTTTGGTCGGCATCCTGTGTCCGGAAAAGTCCATCTGACCACCGACACATGACCAGTAAGCCACTTCCAAGGCCGCTATATCTTCTGTGACAGCTCACTGGGTGAGCTGGGTGATTCTCTTGTGGGGAGACGTTGGCTCATAGAGGACTCGGCGCACGATCTTCAAAAACCGCAGGGATGTGCAGGGCTTTCTTTCGTCCAAAGTCTCTCTGGTGGCAATCACGTGCCCCAGAGACACCAGGCCGTGTTGACCTTAATCTGCCTTGGAGACTGTCACACACAGGTCTGGAGCTGTGGGAGGCTCTCCGCAACGTGAACCTAGCGCTGGCTGGGGTGACAAGATCCGTTTGCCAGGCAATGTGTGTGTGCGATAAACATGCTAAAATCTGCTGGCCTCCCTTAAGAACGGTAGGCTGGATCTCATCCCTTGCCCTGGCACATGTCGATAAACTTGTCGTCCAGAAATTTCTAAGGAGAGCTACTACCCGGTGCTGGACTTCCTGCTGAAGAAGGCTCGAGGACTGAGTTTTTCGCACTTCCGCCTTTCGCAACCCCTGCTACGTCCCGCCTGGCTGCGTGTGCAGCGTCAGCTCGGCCTCCCCGTCCAACCCCATTAGTTGACGGTGTCAACACGTTGGAAATTCCAACCCACCTCACACCTGCTCTCATCATTGTGGGAGCAGCGCATGCCATTGACGCAGTAACGAATGTGACACCATGGCCTGACAAGCAAGCGGTGCGGACCCTCGTGTGTTGATCCACCGAAGTGGAGGCAGGTGAAATAAGGCCTCTGCACCATCCTTGCCAGTTTTGGAAGAAGCCACAAAATGGTCAGCGCGGACCGATTCCCTTGTCAGCATGACATGTTGTGATCTAGTTTCTGTGAACGATCGATGGGACACTCAGAAACATCATGTCCCCCCCGGACCAGCGACTGAGAGGAGACGGACACAGATGCAACACAGAGCCTATCCTCCGTCAAATCACAAGCCCGACAGTTTCTCAATTTTTATTGGTCTTCATTAGCAGTGGTTCAGGGTCCAGACTAGTGCAGGGATGCTGCACTCATCTCTCAGGGAGCATCAATCTGAGCAAGTCAGGGCTGTGTTGAAGCTGTGCCGGAGGAAGCGAGGAGGATGAGGAGTATGTATTCCTACACACCGACGTCACAGCCATGGAAAGATGTTGTGTGCGGAATTTGAGTCGAGATGAGAAGATGATTTTGCTAGTGCCCCTCAACCCAGAGGGCTTTGGGAACTCAAGCAACCCATCGCCTCACATGAGTGCTTGATGCTCCATTTCCTCCAACATGATCCTCGCAGTTAAGTCCATCAAAATGAACAACAGTTTACTGGGTGGGCCACCCTCCTGATTCTCCGGTACAAAAACATAAACTCATCACATTTCCTCCACCCACCCAAAAGAGATAAAATGCAGAAATGGAGACTTGCTAATTGATCAACTGAGACATATGTTGCGTCTGCGTCAACGTACTTCAAATGTTACTGTGGACAACAACGCAGCGACGGTGACCAGCATTAGGAGTGCCAAGTAGACGTATAGCGGCAGCAGCGGCAGCATCAGCAAGGTGGGCAGAAGCCTAATGGTGACCTCTCTGGCAATCTTTATTTACCACCTCACCAACGCCATGCAATGCATGCCACAGATACATCAACCCAGCAGATCAGCTAGAAGATCATGTCAGCACGACTATCCTGCGTCTCAACACCGAGTGTTTTTGTATGTGTTCTGGGACCCAAAGACCTTCACTGGGTATCCTAAATGGACGAAAAATGGCCCGAGCTGTCTCGCCACGCCATAGAAGGTGTTGTCCTCCCAGCAGCCAGCGTCATATCCTAGCTGAACCTTTCAGCACAGCTGGAGGAGTCATTACAGACAAAACGCATCCGCTTTCCACAGATAATGTGGATTCGTTATGACTTTCATCAAGATGAAATCAGCGAGGATCACTGATGATGTTTGTGGCCCCAATTTGCCGAGGTCACCGGTATGTTTCTGGTCTACTTCAGATTCCTCTCCAAACAGAAATGGTCCTCTGAAAAACTGTGAGGAGACTAAAGACCCCAAGGTTCTCATGACAAAACCATATCCATTTACTCACTTCCATCTTTAGAATTTTTTTACATTGTCAATGGTTTTGGGGTCATGTTGCCTCACAATTTTTAACCGTGGCTTAGAAGATCATATTTATATTTTTTGGGTCATGTTGCAGTTATTTAACAGCAATAATCATGTCCTTTGGAACAGAAATGTGGCTTCTAATATGGCATTTCTCCTCACCAGAAATTTTTATAAACAGTGGCTGAGAAGTCAGTATTATTAATTTTTTGTTCATGTTGCTGTGAGATACAGCAATAATCATGGGTCCAATGGAACAGAAATGTGGCTTCTAAGTGGCATTTCTCCTTCACAATTAGTTAACAGTGGCAGAGAAGACATTTTTATAATTTTTTGGGTCATGCTGCTTTGAAATGCAGCAATACTACAGTCCCTAATCAAAAAAATGTTGTTTCTCAATAGACATTTGTTTCTTCCAATTGTCAAAAGAGCTCATGATCATGTTAAGAATTTTGGGTGCATTTTGCTGTGACATGCACTATAACTACAGGTCCTATTTCTAAAAAATTTTGTTTCTTCTAAACATACATTTGTTCTTTCAAAATTGTCCAAAGGGCTCAAGGGTCATGCTTTAAATTTTTTGAGGCATATTTTGTCTGTGACATGCAGCTATACTACAGATCCTATTCTAAAAAATGGTTTGTTTCTAACAGAATTGTTCTTCACAATGGACAAGAGTGGCTCAAGGGTGATGGTGCTGTCGAGAAACAGGAATAGGTAGGACACTGTTAATGGACACATATTGCAAAATGGACTTGATATGTGTGCAATGATCTTTTAACATAGCTATCAATCCCTTTATTGAGACAACCCATTTAATTACAATTTAAAGTAACTAAAAAAACAATGCAATTTTTTTTTAAAACCAAAAAAATAATAGCTGTTTAAAAAATTCCACTGAATTGTACACAGGAGGTACAGAAATACTTGACAGATGTAGTTTAATCAGAGGACCAGGAGTAATGGAGCACGGACAAGAACAAAGTACAGAGACCGATTTCCTCCAGCACGTTGAGTAAATGATAAAAAGAATGCCAAGATAATGGGCACCTGGTGTAACAGGAGCGTTAAGCCACCAGTATTACCATTGAAGCTCAATTGTCCACACTCATACGAAGGGGCAAGCGCTACCCATATTGACCCTGTGTACTGAGGAGGCTGGAGTTTCTCACACTTCCTCTATCCGCACTGCTGCTTCAGCACGACAGATATCGTTGCTGCGTCATCAGGCGCATTTTTAACCTGCGAGTTAATAGATGACGAACGCCAGCCGGGGCTCTCACAGCACCTCACTGTAACTCCGCCCTGGGTCATGCAGTGGCACAGGACAGGTATATCAAAGTCCAGTTCAACTAAACTGAAGCTGGTGGTTGAAAGACCTCCTTTTTCCGGCACTTTGAAATCTGGGGGTCATACGGTTTAATGGTCATACTAGTGGCCCCAGGACAGGACAGTTTATGTCCAGTTCAACTAAAATGTGTGGTTGAAAGACTCCTTTTTCTTTCTGGCACTTTTTAACTGTGTGTCAGACAGTTTAATGGTCAATCTGCGTACAGGACAGATATGTTTAGTGTGTCCAGTTCAACTAAAATGGGGGTTGAAAGACTCCTATTTGCGGCACTTTTAAATCTGGGGTCATGCAGGTTTGGGCTCATGCTGCGTTCCAGGACAGGTGTATAGTCAATGTCCAGTTCAAGTAACATGATGGTTCAAATCATACTGCCTTCTGGCACTTTTTAATTTGTGGGTGATGCAGGTTTAAGGGTCAGGCTGTGGTACAAGACAGGGATAGTGAATGGTCTGTGACTTTTTTTCTGTGACTTTTATAACCTAAGTGTGTTGCCTAAGATGTAGCACGTATCCATTTGACTGTTGTAGATGTTAATTTCAGCTTCTCCAGCCTTGTTTGGGTGTAATAATGAAGGTGTTGTTGCTCTCCCATAGACTTTAATGGTAATCGCTTATAATCGATGCTCACTATCGAAAAACCTTATCGATAGCGGCCGACTATCGACTATCGATCGATCTCGATAGCCAATGCAATCGCTCAACACTATAGAGCAGGTTCACAGATTCAGGCACATTCCACACTACTTTTGTGCGAAAAGAAAATGGCGCCTGGGCACCAAATATTATACATGTCGCCCATGATGTCTAGTTTATTCCTTTTCTCTCATATTAGCACTTTTTTTCCCAACATTTTATAGTACCATATCCTTGAGTTTGATTTCACTGAAACAGTAACGTGTAGTGGGGCAAATGAAAGGTGAAACATATTTTTATCAGGTTTAACCGTTAAAACCTACATGGACAATAACCGCACTGAAAATCTGCGGTGAAAATATGTGCGTTTCTGCTGTGTGGCCATTGACCATGTGACACACCGCAGCTGCACAAGAGCCTAGCCTTAGTTGTTGGGCCTTAATTAGTGCTGATATTTAAATGCAGCAGACATCAGCTATTTTTTAAATTATCTTCTGCCTTTTTTATTTTCTTCACTGAAGTAGAACAATTTATTGAAAATATATTAACTCTAATTGGATTAAATATTGTACATTGATACGGAGTGATACATCTTTGTGATGATTATATGCTGATATTTCCTGGGCTTGTCTATCATAAAATAGCTATCTGATTTATCTCAATATTAATTTTACTTTTGTGAAAACAAATGAAATATTAAATTTACCAAAACAATGTAATTTAAATAATTGCTTGGATTTTTTAAACTGCATTATTAGATGAAGTTAGTTGCTAGAGATTATCTGACATTTTCTCTTCCACTGATATTCCAATAAGTCAACCATGATAAATTGCTGTAAATCTGCTAAAATGTAGCAAATCAACTTCTATCAACTTGATTGGTGGCAACAGGACCCCTTTTTGGACTGCAATGGAACAGTAGGCATTCCATTTCCTGCAACTGTGATGTGGCTGCAAGGCTTTATATTTGACCCTAAAAGCAAAGCTACCATACTAAGAAACTTCTTTTATATGATATACAATTAAGCCATATTTTTCCCATACTAACCTTGAAGCTTGGAAAAAACACTTCATGGTTGATTAAAACATTTGAAACACACATAGGTACAATATGTGCCCATTTAAAAATCTAATAAAGTTTATATTGATGCCAATGAGGTTGGTAAAATTGTACAAGTTTAATTCCACCTCAATGGATAAAAGTTCTTATCTTGATAACTGTTGCTCAAATACACATTTTATAAATTCTTAATCCCTTGAGAAATTTGAGTCTGCTTTTACCACAGACAGAAAGTTAGATGAAGTGATTGTAAATGTCAAAGATGAAAGAGGTTCATTATCAAAGTGTGCTGCCGAAAACATAGTATTTCACAAAAGTTATCCAAATGTAAAGTGACAAAACTGGATATGAAGAAGCAGAAAGTCTGTGGGGCTAGTTCTTCAAAAAAAAAAAAAAATAAATAAGCTGTGCAACCTGTACTGTACATCGCTTGCCAGAAAGATGACTATGCTTAGCTATTTTTGGGTATCCCCAAAACTCTATTCCATATGGATATTAAATTGTCCACTGAACTGGTATTTTATTCTCCAACTAGCGATGTGAAAAGTGCAAAACTGAGACTAAAGTACATGGGTCAGATCTGCATATCACATGGCATTATGGGTAGAGAGCTGAAAGCTCAAGCTCCCTCTATTGGCGGTAATAAATCCTCAATTCACTTTTGACTCACTGGGTTTTTGAAAGTGAAAGGAATTCAAACCAAGCCAGTTTTGCTCATTATTTTCCAGCATTGCCTTACCTCTCTTGAGCATGGAGTTCACTAGAGCTTTACAGGATACAACCAATAGAATTATCTTACACTCCTCCATGATGACATCAAAGAGCCACCTTCCATTTGAGGATGCCCGACAGATGCTCAATAAGGTTTAGGTCTGGATACATGCTTGGCCAGTTTAGCACCTTTACCCTAATTTTTTTTTAGCAAGGCAGTGGTCATCTTGGAAGTTTGTTTGGAATCGTTATCATGTTGGAATATTGCCCTGTGGCCCAGTTTCAAAAGGGAGGGGATCATACTCTGGTTCAGTGTGTCCCAGTACATGTTGGCATTCATGGTTACCTCAATGTACTGTTGCTCTCCACAGCCGGCAGCATTCATGCAGCCTCAAACAATGACACACCCACCACCATGCTTGACTGTAGGCTTTGTACTCCTCAGTTGGTTGCTGCCATACACACTTGACAAAATCTGAACCAAATAAGTGTATCTTGGTTTCATCAGACCACTAAACATGGTTCCAGTAACCCATGTCCTTTGTCTGCTTTTCTTCAGCAAACTCTTTTGCGGGCTTTTTGTGAATCATCTTTAGAAAGGGCTTTCTTCTAGGATGACAGCAATGCAGACCAATTTGATCCATTGTGTGGCATATAGTCTGAGAACTGATTGGCTGATCTACCTCCCCTACCCTTTTAACCTCTCCAGCAATGCTAGCTAAATCTGTTTTGAAAAGACAATCTTTGGATGTGACGGTGAGCACATGTACTCAATTTCTTTGGTCGACCATGACGAGGCCTTTTCTGAGTGGAGCTTGTTAAACTGCTTTATGATCTTGGCCACTGCACTGCAGCTCAGTTTCAGGTTGGAAATCTTCTTATAGTGTAGGCCATTTTTGTGAAAATCAAATATTCTTTTTTTGCAGATCCTCAGAGAGTTCTTTGCTATGAGGTGAAATGTTAAAATTCCAGTGACCAATATGTGAGAATGTGAAAGAGCTAACCCTAAATTTAAAACATCTGCACTAACAAGTCACATGACACTGTAGAGGGAAAATGGCAAATTTGTCCATTTTCAATTAGGAGTGTGCTCACTTTTGTTGCCAGTAGTTTAGACATTGTTAGCTGTGTGTTGAGCTATTGTGAGGGCACACCAAAATTACACTGTTATGCAAACTCTACACTGACTATTTTACTTTGTATCAAAGTATCATATCTTCAGTGTTATCCCATGAAAAGATACAATACAATAATTTATAAGTGAAGGGTCTACTTACTTTTGTGTAAGTAAATGGCAGGTCAATTAAAAAGCAATGGAAGAATGCACTGTAAATGTGTTGATAAAGTCCTAAAATACCATATATTTAAAAGAGAGACCACTTGTTTGAGGATTACAATAGTACTCAAATATTCATTAAATTTGCTAATTGTCTCTCATTATGTTTATGCTCGGGCGGATATCATCATTTTGTTGCCCATTAAGCACAACAAAATTTGTGCTCTACCTAAATATCTGACTATAAAAAATAATCACTGGCAATAATAATATTATTAAGTGTATGCTTATCCATATAACACCAACCTACAGTATTTGTGCAACACTTAAAGGGGTTGTCCAGTTAAAAAAATGTATAAATAATAGGCTACTGGTGCCTAGAAAAACAAAAAACTATTCTCACATTCCACTGCCTCTCTATTCCAGGGCTGAGTCTCTTTGGTCTTCTGTTTACCTTTCATTCTCTTACCAACGGGACATCAGAAGCCTCCATGTACATCATCACTTGAAGCTGTTCCCTTCCCAGTAGAGATGGTGGACAGTGGCAGGTGACCGCTGCAGACAATCAGCAATTACAGCAGTGACATCCCTTTTGAAAGATAACAGACGGCAAAGAGAAGAACAGGGAGACCCAGTCCTGTAACAAAGGATTGGAGGGATATGAGCATAGGTTTTTTTAATTGTTTTTTTTTTTGCCACCAGTAACCTATTTACTCCATAACTTCCTGTACTATTCTGTAGCCCCCGCAGCGCCAGGGACACACATACAGTTAAAGGCTTCTATGGAGCAGAGAGTGAAGTCTCCCCGCTCCGCAGAGTACTTCAATGAGCCGCAAGCAGACTTGCGGCTCACCGGAGTACACAGCACAGACGGCATGAGAGTGTCATCATGCTGCCTGAGGGGTATGATTAACTCACACCGCCGGGGCAGGATGACCGGGAGCAGTGACAGCTTCAGGGATGGGGGGAAAGGTGAGTACTGTTAGTTTTTTTTATTTTTAATTAGACCATTAGACCTCTCTACCTGCTGAGGGAACTATAACCTACCTATATACCCACTAGGGGACCTATAACCTGCCTATATTCCCTTTGGGGGACCTATGGCCTGCCTATATACCTGCTGGGGGACATATAATCTGCCTATATACCTGCTGGGGGACATATAATCTGCCTATATACCCACTGGAGGACCTATAACTAGCCTATATAACCTCTGGGCTAGCTATAACCTGCCTATAAACCTTCTGGGGGAAATATAACCTGCCTATATAACTGCTGGGAGACCTATAACCTACCTATATACCTATTGGGAGACATATAAACTATATATAAACCTATTGGGGGACAGATAACTTACTGGGGAACCCTATTATGCATACCTGGGGACATATAACTTCCTAGGGGACCCTATTACCTATACTGGGAGACATATACCGTATATACTCGAGTATAAGCCGAGTTTTTCAACCCAAAAAATGAGCTGAACAACTCTAACTCGTCTTATACTCGAGTCACTGTCGGCGCTCGGGCGCTGCGATGGCCCGTGCGCCGGGAGGGACACTTCTTGCTATATGCGACTCAGGGAGCGCATATAGCAGAATGCTGAGTAAAGTTGACAGCGACAGGCACTTCCTTGGCCCGTCACTGTCGGTGATCTCTTCCCCTATATGCGACTCCTCCGAAGCGCATAGAGGGGAAGATACCACTGCGGAGCAGAGAGCGAGCGATCCCTGCACCGCAGTGGACTCTGGACGGGCGCAAGCAGACTCGCGGCCGACCGGAGTTTCCGGCACAGGAAGCATGTGTCATCACGCTGCGTGCGCGGCCTGATGACATCACCCGCCTGTGCCGAGAAGACAGAGCGCGCGGGAGGCCGGACAGCGAGGAGGCGGAGCGGCGAGGGAGTCAGGTAACTTTTGTTTGTTTGTTTGTTTTTTTATTACCTGCCTATACCTGCCTATACCTAGCCTATACCTGCCTATACCAGCCTATTACCTGCCTATACCTAACTACTACTCTAGATACAAGCGCCAGGTGTTTCAGGGAACAAGCTGCACAAAGATCGTCAGAGGAAATCTCCTGCTGCAATCCTCTAATAGAAATAAAAAGTGTATATATATAAAAAAGACGATTGCGCTCTGTTCGCTGTATAAGGTGCCAACTTAATCACAAGCAGTCCCCAAATAATCAAATTCCAAAATATGCAACCCCCATGCAAATAGTATAAAACAGTATAAAACACACCTGTAATAGTGCAACCACTTCCCCAGAGATTCTCACTGGATGCTCACATCAGCCAGGAACCTCGCGCTAATCCAGGTTTCTGTCCACTTCTTCAAACTGAAGATTGAAGTGGACAGAAACCTGGATTAGCGCGAAGTTCCTGGCTGATGTGAGCATCCAGTGAGAATCTCTGGGGAAGTGGTTGCACTATTACAGGTGTGTTTTACACTGTTTTATATTATTTGCATGGGGGTTGCATATTTTGGACTTTTATTATTTGGGAACTGCTTGTGATTAAGTTGGTACCTTATACAGCGAACAGAGCGCGATTGTCTTTTATATATATACACCTGCCTATACATGCCTATACCAGACTATACCTGCCTATTACCAGCCTATACCTGCCTATACACAGCCTATACCCAGCCTATACCTAGCCTATACCCTACCTATACCCAGCCTATACCTGCCTATACCCAGCCTATACTAGCCTATACCTGCCTATACCTAGCCTATACCCTACCTATACCAGCCTATACCTAGCCTATACCCAGCCTATTCCCAGCCTATACCCAGCCTATACCCAGCCTATACCTGCCTATACCCTACCTATTAGAACACATACCTGCCTATTACCTGCCTATAAGGACATATAACTGCATATGGGGGACAAAAACCTGCCTATTACCTGCCTATGGGGGACATAAACCTGCCTATAACTGCCTGTTGGGGACATATACCTGCCTATAAGTGCCTGTGGGGGACATTAAACTGTCTATACCTGCCTATGGGGGACATATATCTGCCTATGGGGGACGTTAAACTGCATATGTAATTTTATTGGTATCAATTATTATTTTTGATATTTACCAGTAGACGCTGCATTTTCCACCCTAGGCTTGTACTCGAGTCAATAAGCTTTGCCGTTTTTTGTGGCAAAAGTAGGTACCTCGGCTTATACTCGAGTTGGCTTATACTCGAGTATATACGGTAACTTACTAGGGGATCCTATTACCTATACTGGGGAACATATAACTTACTGTGTTGTGAAATCGCTAAAAGTCGTGAAGCCAGTTGTTAAGGCCTCAAGTCCATTGATAAGAGCTTAACAATCAACTCCAGGGACAACTATTCTATTAACTCTCATTAAATACAGCAGTAATAGATCACACATAATAAAACAAATGCAGAGGGGTAAAGCAGATAATTAAAAAAATTGGCAAAAATCCTTGATTATATTAGTAACACTATATGCAAGAAACTTTAGGTCCAGGGCAAATTTTGGAACCCTGTTAAATAAATGTCATCACGCCCATAAGCATGAAAATAACAATGTTGACATGGCAGGTGCTGTCAGTGTGTCTGGGGTTGCTTTGGTGTGGTGGTGGTGGGGGGGGGGGGCTTTGATATAATAGGCTTTGTCAGGTTTTTCTTTACATTGCTTCTCTTATTCAGGATGGTGGACAATACTATGAGCCGGCCATCAAAACTGTCTGCTTGCAAGCTGTTTCTGTTGATAAGCTAATTTTCCATTTTGTAATGCAGATGTGCATTGCCTGTCCTACAATAACCTGCTGAAAGGTTCTGGAGACATGCCAATCAGTAATTGTTCTTCTTTACGCTCCTGGCTCTTTTTTCTAATTATTGTCAGTCCAGGAAATCTGTCTCCTCTCTCATCTTTACTTGTTGCACTTCTAGGGATGCGTTATAAAGATTCTGTCTCTTTCCACAAAGACGATGAGGTTCATCGTTTCATAGTGAAACTCTTTGAAAAGATGAATTCCGTTTTGCATTGAAGGGGTTATGAAGGAAGGTTTATTAATGAATATACTTGTGATAATGGGGATTTAACAATGGGACTCTGTCATCTAATAAGAACATAGGATCAGAGGTCAAGCACGTTCCAACAGGCTCTGATGTTAAACCCAGTATCCATACATCTCATTATGAGAGGCTACAAACTTTATATAGGCAGAGTGAACCTTTACAAGGCATAAGCTCTTACTGTTTTTTTAAGATATTTCACAGGGTATGGAACCAAATGTTAATATTAGGGCAGGTTAAATTATTAGTTCTCTGCAGGATCTAGACAAGTTACAACATAATTTAGAGAAGGTAGCAAAGGTGCAACTCAAGCATGCCTGCTATTCATAGGCAGGTGGCTACTTAGTACTATGATAGCCTTTTCAAGTTGCCAGTCATACATGTAGTAGTTACATGCAGTACTACATACAAGGCACTGGCCCATTGGGATATGTCCACTTTTGATGTCTATATTTAGATTTACTTAACATAAGATGAGTTGCTTTGCACACCACCTGCATTAGGCCCAGTTCACATCTGTGTTGGGAGTTCCTTTCTGATCCTCCGACATAGAGGCAGTGTTGAATCCAATAAAAAAACAACACCTTCATTGCCCGATATACTCACCTGGGACTGTGCTACCTTCCTTGGCTACAGCTGTTGTGTCCTGTTATCCAAAACAGCACCTGCAATCCTGTCCTGCACTTCGGCTATCTCTGTGAGTTACATCATCTATAAAGCAAAGAAAAGTCCAAGTGCCGCTACAATATCCACTGCCCATTAATGTTTAAAAATTAGAAAACTTTTATTAGGAATCAAAAAAATAAAACATGCAAAAATACATGGACCCATGCATGGAAGAGCAAGAGATAGAACCTGCGTTTAAAGAGACTGACGCGTTTCGATATATCCAATTACAACCACTGGTGGCTGCTATCCCGGGATATATTCAGGACACCAAAAATCAAATTCGTAATATCGAGGAATTCAAATGGGAGGACACCTATTCCTGGGTCACATGTGACGTTGTGGGTCTATACCCTTGCATCCCGCATAATTTGGCCTTAAATTCCCTATTTAGGTTTTTGACAGCACATAGCAATTTTCCGTCCGCAAAATGTCAATATCTGGTAGAGGTTACTAGGTATTTATTAAATCACAATTTCTTTACCTTTGATGGTGTTTTTTTATTTGCAGAGAAGGGGTGCATCCATGGGAGCCCGTTTTCCCCTTCTCTTGCAAATATTTTTATGACCATATGGGAAGAAGATTTTCTTTTCAGTGCTGACAATCCGTTTCTCCTCCAGATCAGGTGGTATGGTCGCTACATAGACGACCTGCTACTGGTCTGCGGGGGCGACCCTGCAATTATTTCTCTATTTGTAGAGTATATCAATCTAAATTCTTGCAATTTGTGCTTTACCTCTTCCCATAATAGAGCTGACATAAATTTTTGGGATGTCACCTTGCAGGGCATGAGTGGTAAACATGTACAAGTTTCTCCCTATAGGAAAGCGTTAGCAGGTAACACCACTTTAATGGCGACTTCATGCCATCCAGGTCATGTAGCGAGTAATATCCCCTATGGGGAGTTTATCAGACTTCGTAGGAACTGCACGGAGGATGAACAGTTTAATTTACATCTAGAAGAAGCCAGTGTACGGTTACGAGAAAGGGGTTACAGGGATTCAGATCTGGTAGCAGCTCGCAACAGAATTCTGTCTCGTGACAGAACTAGCCTTCTAAATAACAAACAACCTAAAAAATACAACCAAGTATCCAGACAATATAATAACTTTTAGTACTACATACAGCATGCAATTCAAGCAAATTGTTTCCATTTTTAAGAAACATTTGCCAGTTTTACGTATGTCGGAAGAGTCACGGGGCATATTAGACACGGGTTTTAAGTTTGTTTCAAGAAGAGCCCCTACCCTGGGCTCCTTGCTCTCGCCGAGTCTTTTTAGCTCCCCTTCTACTTCACAGTGCTCCTGGTTGAACAATACGGGCTATTACAAGTGTGTACATAAGAAATGCACAGCGTGTCGCTTTTTCCATAATTCTGATCATTTTATCTCTTTTTCTACAGGCAAGAGCTATCGTATCAATAAGTTCATCAATTGTAATAGCAAATTTGTAGTCTATCTGGTAAACTGTACACAATGCAAAGTGCAGTATGTAGGTTGCACCTCCTGTCCACTTAAAGTCCGCATTAGACGGCATCTTTCTGATTTCCACAAGATCAACAACATAAACAACATCTCCATGGTTTCCAAACATTTTTGGAGTGGATGTTAGTCATTTTTCTTTTCTAGGCATAGAAAAGGTGACACATTCCCCCCGAGGCGGGGATTTACATCGTAAACTACTTAGTCGTGAGTCCCGCTGGATCTTTGATTTAGAAACTAGAGTACCCAAAGGGTTAAATATCAGACAGGCTATTATGTACTATTATTATTCTTTGTCCACACCACTTGATGTATTTATGTATGTGTATTCCATATGGCTTTTAGAATTGTTTATATTTGTATACTTTATGTACTTTGGTTTCTATAGGTTAACCCCTAACATGTGACCGGAGCTTACTGGTATTTAAATGAGCATACGTCATCTGTCACTTTAGCTACGATTAAGAAGCTTCAGCTTCGAAACGCGACAGTCTCTTTAAACGCAGGTTCCATCTCTTGCTCTTCCATGCATGGGTCTATGTATTTTTGCATGTTTTATTTTTTGGATTCCTAATAAAAGTTTTCTGATTTTTTAAACATTACCGGGCAGTGGATATTGTTGTGGCACTTGGACTTTTCTTTGCTTTTGTGAACCACGAGGCGGTGGCAGTGCACAGCTCTATCTCTCCCAGGAGCATACATATGCAGGTGAGCATACCCATTATCCTATTTATATTTTTACATCATCTATACTCTCAGGGGCCCCAAGGATCTGCCATATAACAATGATCAGCGGGTCAGTGTATACTGACACCACTGGATCGTGACGGTATGAACTGACCATACAATATGGATCCAGCTGGAGTGACCTTGCCAGACATTGTAGCCATAATCAACCGTCATGGTGTCCACCTGGAGCAACTTTTCTAGAAGCTACAAACCATTACGACTTGTCTGGACAAAAAAATTGTGTCTGCATTGGCACCTACACCTGCTCCGCTACCTGCTGTAGCTCTGCCTCTGGCTGCCATGACCAGAGGCACCTGCCTCTGCCTGCCCATTACTTTGGAGACCCCATACGTGTTGTGGCTTCCTCAATCAGCGCATGATCCATTTTGAGGGCCTGGCGTACCTGTTTCCATCTAACCATGCCAAGGTGGCATTTATCATCAGCCTGCTCTCTGGTGAAGCTTTGACTTGGGCCTCACCCCTCTAGGAGAGAGCGGATCCACTGACAGGAGATCTGGAAAGAGTTCTTGTTCACTTTCAAAAAGATCTTCGAGCAACCTGGGTGCAACTCCTCCTTGGTATCATCTCTGCTCCAGTTCAGTCAAGGCGACTCCACTGTGGACCAGTATGCCATCCAGTTCCATACCCTGGCCTCAGATCTTGCATGGAGCAACAAGGCCTTCACTGCTGTTTTCTGAGGTTTATTTTGGAGTACCTGGTTAGCCCAGAGGGGAGGGTTTAAGAGGGGGATACGGTCATGGTCCATGCCGCGGCTACTGTGCTGAGCCATGGGCATGGGCGTGTCTCAGCCGCTGCGGCGGCATTCTCTAGTGTCCCCACTACTTGTTACTCACCTGTCCCAGCTCCTGACCCTGCTGCGGCGCCGGCAGCGATGTCTGCTGGCAGTTCCTACTCACCTGTCTGGGATCCTGCTCGCACCCGTGCACTCTGCCTGCCTGTGCACACACAAGCGCCCTCTGTGTCCCAATTACCTGCTTGGTTACCTGTGACCCCTAGCTGTAAGAGGAAGTTCCTGCCCTTGCTCCTGGTGAGTTCGTTGTTGTTGTCCACTAAATAGAACTTGACCCCTGGCATCTGTATCACTGCTGTTTACCTGTGTATACCTGTATTAACCCCTTGTTAACCCTGCAGGTACCGAGTACTATTCCTGTTGTTACCTGCTGCTGTACCAAACCCATAGTATCTGCGGTTTCTGCCATTGTACCTGTCTGTTATCCGCCTGGGACTGCACTACTTGCCTATGGCTACAACTGCTGTGTCCTGTTTTCCGTACAAGCACTTGATATCCTGTTCTGCACTTCAGCTACCTCTGAGAGTTACATCATCTACATTCACAGGAGCCCAGAGGATCCACCATATGCCAACGATGAACGGGTCAGTGTATACTGACACCACTGGATCTTGACAGCAGAGTAGCTTGTAGCTGGAATTTTCCCTCCCTGAAATGTGGAGGTCTGAACTGGCACCAAGAGAGGTAACATATAGAGTAGGTTCCAATCTGTATTGAGGTCGCCTTGACATCAGCAGGTGGGCTTATACACTAAAACCCTCAAGTAAATAAAACCTCAAGTAAATAAAAACTAACTTATGATAATTATAAAACTATATAACATTAAATAATATCAAATTATATAATATAAAACTAATATCAAATTATGTAATATAAAATTCTTAAACCAATACAGCGTTTGCAGTAACTCCCATTCTCAATTGGGTAGTAAAGTAGTTATTATAGCATTATCAGTGATTAAATACCTATCAGAGCAGGCTAGAAATAAAATAAAAGCTGTTAGGAGAGCATGTCAGTGAATTGAAACTATCATAGTGATCTTGCTTGGTGCACCTGAAGTCTCAGCGAGACCTCAGTGTCGGATAAACCGACCGGCATTTGTCCTGTACCATATAAAAAGGCCCTTAGTGTCAATCACAGTTAAGAACAGTTTCACTTGTAGTCAAATTTCTTCTTCTACTCTTGTTTAGAGACACTAATGCAGTTAATTTAATTAACTTTTTAATGGAAAAAAATTGGTTAATTATAAAATTTCATTCAGATTTTTAGATTTTTTGTTTACTCTATTTCAAATCTTATGAAATATATGTTTTTATACTGGTAGATTATAATTTAATTTTTGTTAATTCAAATGTAGGTCAGAGGGTTAGTAGACCAGGATATTCATGCTGTATAACATTTTTTGGAACTTTTTTTGTTCTAAAACTAAAGAGCAAAAATCTAGCAGAATATATGCCAGAAACTACAGTAGCCTCTTGACCAACACGTAATTCAAAGACTATTAAGGAAGAGGAAAAAATTGGTCCTAAAACATAACTTTTAATCACTATAATTATTAACAATACAATACTCAGACACTAATCCTCTAGTCTGGGAGAACAGACAAAAAATATATACTAAACTTACCCTGAAAAAACTATTAAACCCTATCTAAGTCTAGGAAGAATACAGGATAGTCGCCCCGATAAGGGCGCTCCCGTTTACAAATCGCCCTAGATAGGAGACCGTAAAAGTAGCCTACATGGATCCCATCAATGAGCCTTAATTAAAATTGGTCCTGTCCCTACATGTTTCAACCATCCATCAAAAAATTAAATTGGTTTCCTCAGGGGACCATTGGAAAAAGAGTGGACCAAAAATTGAATATGCAACAGGAGTAATCCAAGAACGTCAGGGAATATTGTTAAATATGATAAGCAATACCTGTAACACCCTTAATGATGTGTAAGGCGTTTAGCAACAATATAGATTTTACAAAACATACCAAGAAATGTAGGTATTGCTCCAATATGGATATCACCAAACTGCCAAGAAAGAAAAGAGTCCTATTACTCCACTAAACTATAATTTATTCATCACAAAAGGAAGAAAAGACGTTATGCTAAAACTTAGTTATGGTGAGAGAAGAGCCCGTCTCCCACCCTGTGTAGGCAGCGCAGCATCGGCTGTCGGTATGTGAGACGCCGAGGACTAGAAACACACAGAGTTTTATGCGCGCGAAACAAGCAGCGCCTCTGTGTCATCATGTGATGCGTCCCCGGCTGGTAACTAATGCCGGAGGCATCTATGGTAACGGCGCATGTGCAGTATGAATTTGTCGCTGTGCTAGATTCCAGACGCGCCAGCAAATAGTAATGAAACATATAGCTGTACGCTAATGTTCAAAAGGTAGGAGAAAGCGACATTTAATGACAAGGTACAGGGATTTCATATATATGAACCCCAAATAAGGGCGAAAGTAGAAGAGACAGGTATGTTTAATGCTTAGATGTACATAGATGTATATGGATAAATATATGGAGATTTGTATTACAAATACAAATAGGTACATATGATTAGTGTTGAGCGATTTTTATCGACAAAGTTGAAATCGGCAAAGGGTTTTTTTGGGGATCGAAATTTCCAGATATGCGAAATTAAGGTTAAAATCTGTGCATCACTATT
>JAODAL010032262.1:0-47189 GCA_025379985.1 Phyllomedusa bahiana | reverse complement strand
TTTTTTTTTTTACAGGTTTTTTTTATTTTTTAGTCCTGTTGCTTATAAAGTGCACAGTTTAGCAGCACTGTAAAAAAATTTTTTTCTTGAATTCCCTAGTTGAGTTCAAAATCTAGATTCGCTATGGATAAAAAAATTAGAGATTTTAAAAAAAGTCAGTTAAGGGGGGTTTTTACATCTAAATCTTTATTTCTAGCTTAAAGGGTTCTCCAGGAAAAAAAAGAAAAAAATAAATACATAAACTATATAAATAGTAAGAAGTTAAAACTGAAAATGTGGGACCTTTAAAAAGTAGTGAGGGAGGTATTTTAGAGGGCGATGAGTATAAAGCAAACAAGTAAACAATTTTTTTTCACCGTATTTACTGATGAAAATTACCTTCCTGTTAATGGGCAGAAGATGAGGTAAACGCCAACTTAAATGTTTGTTGTCTATCTCAGGAAAAAGTGCAACTTTGCCTTAGATTAAAATAGTAAAATCACCAGGTCCTGAAGGTATACACCCCGTGCCCTAAGGGACTTAAGTAATGTGATAGACAGGCCCCTTTTCTTAATGTTTATGGACTGTCTAATAACAGGTATGTCCCAAAGGATTGGCGCATAGCAAATGTGGTGCCAATATTCAAAAAGGGGTCAAACATTGATCCTGGAAACTATAGGCCGGTAAGTTTAACCTCTGTTGTAGATAAAATGTTTGTAGGTTTCTAAGAGATGCATCCTAAAGTATCTCACTGAAATAAATTGTATAACTCCAGAAATGGGTTTATGAAGGATCGGTCACTAACAGAATTCAAAATGATCTGGATACATTTCTAAAGGTAATAATATAACAAGTTGTAGTGATTTGGATTCTGAGTAGGGGCCGCTGATCCGGGGATTTAATTCTGATTTGCCAGATTGGAGTCGGAAGAGATTTTTTTATAAAATTAGGACAATTGACTTCTAACTCATGCGGGTTTTTATGTTCCTCTGGATCAACCTTATAGGACAATAGGCTAAACTGGAGGACGTCTGTATTTCTTTAGCCTTACAAACTATGTAACTACATGTCATAATGCAAAAATGCCTAAATAGTCTACTCATTTGTCTAGGGGACAATCATTATAGTGGATTAAAATGGCCTCTGGGCTCCTTCCTGTGCAAAAACCTGTCCTGGAATGTAGAGTACAGCAGTAGAACAAGCTCTGAGTTGCTTCTTGGTTAGGCTGACTAGCATAACTGAGCATGTGTGCTTTGCTCAATCAGCTAGAGAAGCTTGTGGTGTGAGGTACAGCTCTGTTTCAAATAAAAGTGTGCATGTATATGTGTGTGTACATTGCTATAAATAAATTTGGTGTGGCTATAGTATATAGAATCTGTAGCTGTAAGCCGAGTACCGAGGGCAGGTTTACCGGAATACAGCGAAGTCACGGACAAAGAACACGACTCCAACACCAGCTCAACAACGGTTTGTTTTACTGAATTCTCTGAAACAAGATGGTGAACAGATCCCCAAACACAAATGTTTAAAAAAAAACGTATAGTGGGCCCCTGTGGGTGCACAGCGCGCGCCAGAAGTGTTTCTCTCTGGATGCCTGGTAACTTTACCTAACCGTGGGGGTCGGAAAGGCCAATAACCCCTTTTCCTTTTAATACCCTAATCACCAACGGGGAAAAATTGTGTGTGGTGGCAGCTGCAGGGGCTCGTGGTGCAGCACAGCAGCTTACACAGCTTAATTGATTTACCCACTTCCCTCCCAAACACACATATGAAACAAACTTTCCCTCACAGATGAACCGGTTCAAATAGCTAATGGTGCGATAGCAAACTCTCCAAGTCCTGAGCAGGAGGATGTATTTGGGAAACCCTCCTTTGGCCTGTAACTGAGCCTAAACTAACTAAACTAATATCAGGCCTTCTCACAGTCCTGAGCTCGTTGGCGTCCGCTGAGGTACCTTAAAGATGGCCGGCAATCCTGTCCTCGGTGCAGATGGATGGAGGGATGGTCTGGCTGCAGACAGTCCTCGTATCCTGGTAGCTTGTCCTTCTTATCCAGGAGTTTCTCTCTCTCTCTCTATGATGGCGCCCTGTATAGACAGGCAGGCTCTCCTTTGTCCCTGGAATGACTGTGAATCCTGGCTCCTTTAATTCAACTGTCCCTGTCAGTTCTTCTCTGAGTTTCTAGCAGCTTCTAAAACGGCTGCTACATGTCCCTCATTTGCATATCCTGCAAACTGGACATAGTGACATCTTGTGGCCAAACAGTAGAATACAAAAAAAAAATTCACAACTGTCATGCATGGGATTTTACTTGGAAAACACAAGGAGGCTGTTCCACTATCCCACATAGCTCAGCTTGGAGCAATCAGGCTCTTGTGGGAAATGCATTCTCCAAACAGTGCGCCTAGCTACTGTAGCTCTGCCACTTGCCCAGAAAGGAGAAAGATCAAACATGGCAATATTATGCAATATAACAGCGTTTGTAAGTATTTAAAGGGTACCTGTTACATAGGTTTTGCCAGCCTTGCTGAGGACAGCACAAGCTAGCGACAGACATGGTGTTTCCAGCGCCGTGTCCCTTATTCTGTAAGGTACAGCAGTTTCAGAGCATTTAATGCTCAAATCTGGCAGTTTGCAGCCTGAAAAGTGTCCAGCTTATTCATGAGCAGGTTTTAGCCCCACCCACTGGTGGGTAGCTCCGTCCACTCATGGATGATTTATCCTATTACTGTGAATAGGAAGAAACCTGTGAATAACTGATGGGTGAGGCTAGTTGTGGGTGGGTGGGGGAACCTGCTGGAATCTTTGCAGGCTACAAAGCTTTAAGCATTAAATGCTCTAAAACTTCTGTATCTTACAGAATAAGGATCACAGAGCAGGAAACAGCAGGTCTGACACTAGCTTGTGCTGCCCTCAGCAAGGAGGGCATAACCTATGTGACAGGTTCACTTGAACACATTGTTTTGTGATATAGATTTACTGCTTATCTTTAGTATTCCTTCATTCATTCTTAGGTTTTTCAAACATCCTCTTTGAAGAACACTGCCAGACCTACCCCATTGACTATAGAGGGGTCCATTGGATTTCTGCCATGGTGTCTGTAATTTGAAAGGAAAAAAAGGGTTGCATATTGAACTATTTTTTTCCATCTTTTATGACTTTATCTGCAATAGAAGCTCCTAACAGAACCTCTGAAGCAGATGTAAACCAGGCCCAGTCTATCAATATGTTTTTGGGGTGTAAGAATAGACCAGAGTACCTGGAGGAAACCTATACAAACATGGAAAAAACATACAAACTCTATTTAGATATTGTCCTTGGTCGGATTTAAACCAAGGACCACAGAGAGCCACCATGTTGTTTGAATATATAAAGGTGTACCTAGACCGCTTCCTAAAATGATCAAAAGCAACGTTAGCCTTTTAAACCAGATAATACATAATGTATTCATAGCACTCTTCAACCACAATTGATTCATGTATTAATTTAAAGTGAAGGTAACACAATGTAAGAAAGCTAGTACGGATATGAAGCATTAATCTAATTGTCTGCTTCATTGCTCTCTTTTTCATACGCCGGACAAACATAGTCATGACATGATTACGTGCATACTAATGTTTTCATGAATTTTGGATCAGAATGCATTAGAATGGACTTAATGCACCCGTACAGCTGAGTATCTTTCTCTGGAGCCAACATATTTCCATAAGTTTTATATTTATGTCAAATCTTTTTGCTCAATTTCTTCTTCCTTCGGGAGATGTGCTTTTTCTGCTTTTTACCAAGATAAATTTTTCATTTAAATTTCTGACTAATTAAGCAAGAAATAACAGTATTATGTTACCATAAAACCTCTTCTCATTAATTTTTGCATTTGTTATAGATTACCGGTGTCCAAGACACATACAAGACTTTACTCCAAATCAGGGAGAACTATTACATATACTCTCGTACTCAAAAGGCAGAAATGGCAAACGTTAAATAATAAATTATTTGAAGTGATTATAATATTTTCTTACTGTGAAATTTGTAGGGAATTAGAGAATTGCTACAATGAATGATTTTGTACATTATTGGATTATGTGTAAATTTTAAAAAGGCTGGCCATAAAAGCAAAAAAAGACAATAACAGGAATAAAAAATTTAGTAAACATGCATTAATGCTAATGGACATTGCTCCCTGTTGAGTTTGACCAAACTGGTGAAACAATTATGATTCAGGATGCCCTGAGCCCATATTTTTGCACTCTGACCCTGAGTCTAGCCCAATTCTGATAGTAATAGTAACACCTACCATAAATTATAGTCTTTTACTGGGTTTGAATGGATTAGCTAACCCATTGTCACAAGGTGTGCAGTGGTCCCCACTCCCGTCTTCTTCTTCTGACATGTATGTACCTATTCTCTAGAGCATGCACACCGGCTTTTTAAAATTTTATGGGCCTGTGCACCACTGATTACTAATCACCAGTCGCTGGTCCCTTTATTAGGTTACTTCCCCCAGCACTCCCTTCCAGTTCATTGATGAGCTTCAACTAATTTTGTGCTATTTCCCATGTTCTGTGTTTTCTGGTATCTGACCCCATGCTTTTGGACTTTTACTATTCTCTGTCTGCCACCTGCCCTGACCTTACTGCGAGTGACCCAATTATGTTTTTCCTGCTGTCAGCCCTGTCTTCTCTATTAGTGACCCAACTACGCTTCTGCCTGCCCCTGCTGTCACTGTGAGCAGCCGCATCAGAAGTAGCGACCTGGGAGTCTCCCAAGGCAATGCCCATTCCATTTTGCAGCAGGCTTTCATGAATACCGGGTGGCTACTTAGACTCTGCTCCCTCAAATGGTTCAAAGTCATCTCTCGCGTGACCCAGAGTATCCCCCACGTGTGTCCGTGACACCTATTCTCCAACACATCTACTTCCACAGTGCTGTCTCTCCAATGTCCCTTCTATCTGACATCAGTTCTGGTCCAACTTCACTTAGGTATCTCTAACATGCTGCTGAACTGGAAGTAACATCAGAAAGAGTGACAGCAACACAGAACTATAAGCATCAGGGAACAGATAAACTAACACATTAAACCCCAGTAAAAAAAATAAGCAATTCAGGATTATGGTTATTGTCATGCTTCAGCAATATTTCTTCAGCAGTAGTTGTTATATACTTCTGTTCAGTTGCAACAGTTCTATCTAGTGGCTGTGTGCAGGGCTGGACTGGGAATAAAAATCAGCCCTGGCACAAAGCCCCCACCAGCCCACATACAATATCCACTTAAAAAATGTCCCTTGTTCTCACACATCGCCATTTTTTAAAATAAACTACACTATAAAGGTTTCTTCACACACAGCATTTTTGGTGTGTTTTTGTGCAGTTAATGCAGTTAATGCTGTACATTTCTGGACAAAAAAACGCATCAAAAAATGCACCAAACACCGCTCCGTGTGAAAGCCCCCTAAACACAACCCCACCACTCACATCACCAGTAGTCAGGTCACCATCACATGAATACAGCACTGACTCAACATAGAAGTAAAATGACCCCTGACAGCATGGACTCACAGGAGACGTCATCTCTGATGGGAGTTGTTCTCTTCTTCTTTTCTTCTCCATCTGGCCCAAACCTCCATGACGTCTTCCCTGATGAGTTGTTCCTTTCCATTTTTTCTCTGTCCGGTACAGCATGCAATGTCTTCTTCTCCCGGTCACTACTCGTCCCTGTAGAATTTACCACAAATATATCTTAGACTCCTCTCTTTGCCAGCACTTTCCTACCCATTCCCAAATCTGTACAAGCTCCCTATCCATAGAGCCCCAAATAGTAATAGTGCCCCCTTTAGAGCCCCACACAGTAAAAAGTTAGTAATTGTACCCCAAACAGCATATGTTAGACCCTAAAAGTTAGAAATTAAAAAAATGTCAGATAAGTGGCATGTAAATAGGTAGACCCCCCATTAAGTAGGTAAACAGGGCCTTCCTCCATTAATTTGGTAGGTAGACAGGGCCTATCCCTGTAACTAGCTAGGAAGATAGGATTTCCCCCAGTAACTAGCCAGATAGCTAGGTCTGTCCCCAGTAACTAGTCAGGTAGCTGGGGCTGTCCCCAGTAACTAGCCAGGTAGCTGGGGCTTCCCCCAGTAACTCGCCAGGTAGCTGGGGCTGACCACAGTAACTAGCTAGGTAGCTGGGGCTGCCCCCAGTAACTAGCTAGGTAGCTGGGGCTGCCCCCTGTACCTTGCCTGGTTGGTGGGGAGGCCCCAGTAACTAGCCAGGTAGCTGGGGCTGCCCCCAGTAACTAGCCAGGTAGCTGGGGCTGCCCCCAGTAATCAGCCAGGTAGCTGGTGCTGCCCCCAGTAATTAGCCAGATAGGGCCAGTAATTAGCCAGGTAGGGCAAGTAATTAGCCAGATAGGGCAAGTAATTAGCAGCTAGGGCCAGTATGTAGGCAGGCAGGGCCAGTATATAGGTAGGCAGGGCCATTTATAGGTAGGCAGGGCCAGTATATACGCAGACACGGCCATTTATAGGTAGGCAGGGCCAGTATATAGGCAGGCAGGTCCACTCATAGGTAAGCAGGCAGGGCCAGTGTATAGGCAGACAGGGCCACTTATAGGTAGGCAGGGCCAGTATATAGGCAGGCAGGGCCAATTATAGGTAAGCAGGCAGGGCCAGTATATAGGCAGACAGGGCTATTTATAAGTAGGCAGGGCTAGTATATAGGCAGACAGGGCTATTTATATGCAGACAGGGCTATTTATAGGCAGGCAGGGCCAGTATATAGGTTGGCAGGGCCACTTATAGGTGGGTAGGGCCCCGTATGGGTAGGCAGGGCCAGTATATAGGCAGGCAGGGCCATTTATAGGCAGGCAGGGCCAGTATATAGGTAGGCAGGGCCACTTATAGGTAGACAGGGCGAGTATATAGGCAGGCAGGGCCACTTATAGGCAGGCAGGGCATCTTATAGGTAGACAGGGCCAGTATATAGGCAGACAGGGCCATTTATAGTTAGGCAGGACCAGTAGTATATAGGCAGGCAGGGCCAGTAGCATATAGGCAGGCAGGGCCATTATATAGGCAGGCAGGGCTAGTAGTTTAAAAATAAAAAATAAAAACAATACTCGCCTGATGTCTCTGCCGCTGGCAGCATAGTGTGGGCAGCGCAGCCAGGCACGCGATGATGTCATCACGTTGCGCCCCTGCTGCGCGGCCTCCTGGGGGCCGAACTGCCTCGATCAAAAGATCCCGGCTGGTCTGCCTCGGCCGCTGCTTGCACGGTGCAGGTGGCGGCCGTGATGGCTGCATGGCTGGGTCTGTGACTCGGCCGTGCAGATGTGTTGTGAGGGGGGCCTCTCGTCCCCCTGGTATGGGGGTCCGGTCGCGTACGCGGCCGTTGCGACCCCTGTACGTGCGCTATGCGCCATCACTTGGGCAGTCCAGGCCTGGTTGTGTGTGTTTACTATTAGCTAACACGCACTCCTAAGTATGTCCCATTAAAGCTACCATGACCATATCACCTGACCTTGTGACATCATGGTCTTCTCCTTAGTAGCCATTTTCTCCAGGACACATACAGAGTGAAGACACATTCACCATCCTCCTACATCTAAGCCTACAGTAGCATTGCTGGTACATCCAAAATAGCTAGCTAGGGATGCAAATTACACAGTGATACCTATTATTATGTTCTATGTTAATAGCTGTTTATAGTTCATATGTAGACCCATGCTTGTTGCAAACAGCACCCTCCATGTACAGCACATATGTCTGCACACTCCTCATCTCTGTATTGAATTTCATGCACATGTTCATGTCTGCACTGTCTCATGTAATAGTTTGTGTTTGCATGCTGTTATACCACAGTAAGTGTATGTCTTTCTGTTCTTCTAGGTTTACACTATCCCTTGTAATAAAAGTTGAAATCGGACATCGCTCCTTGTCAATGCATTGCTGGGAAAGAGTTAAGCTGCATGTCAATTTATGCTCCGCACGCATAGGTAGGACAGAACAGTAAAACAGCTGCTCCTCTCAGGCTGGATTGCAAGATACTGAACCTTGAACAGTGAAGTGAAGCAAGACCGCTACAAGACACACGTGGCAGCCACAAGTGATTAGGGCTGTCCACAGCATCACAATGTCAGCAACAGAGAACAAACTATATGAGACAATATCTTACTTCTCAGCTAGCTCTAAAAGCTCAAAGAGGTCAGTGAGCATCTCCACAGTCACCATCACTCGGGCTAGGTGGCCAAGGTAAGGGAAAAAAATATCCTGAACAAGAAATTGAAAGTAGAAAATGCACAGCTGCAATCAGAGTCCAGAAAGGCACATCTGAAAACAGAGTTCAGGAAGCAGCAATGGAGAAAATAGCAATGGAAAGAGAAGCTTCAGCTGCTACTGCTGAAGCAGAGGCTCTAGGGGAAGCAGTAAATCTCAAGAGGGAAAGACTCAACACCATTCTTGAATCTGTACAACTCGCTGCGTACTTCAGACCATGTAATGCAACATGCTAAGTTAGATGTCAGCCTACATTCAGGTCCAGGAGCAGAGTCAAGTCCTGTTTATGAGTTCTAGAAAAATTCTGTCACACGGTATGTAACCCCAGGTAACCAGCAGTTTCAAAGACTGTCAACCCTCAATGAAACCTGCACCTAAACCAATGAATTCTAAAAGTACCATTATGCCCTTTAAGTAGGAACAAGTAGATGGTGACTATCACAGCAATAACATGTTCAGAAATCTCTTCAACCTATAAGATTTTCCACTCACCAATCTCTGGAGGCATCTCATAGTAATCCAGGGATCTCCATCCTACTCTAATTCTTTGCAAGACATGAGCTAGTAAAAATAGGGCTCTCAAAATTTGAAGACAGAACTGAAGGCTACAGAGCCTGGCGATCTTCAGTGAGATCTGTTTGAGAGTGAAGAAGTTGATCTTCTAGTCAAATGTCTAGGGAATAAACCAGTAGAACATGCAAAGTGAATTGGAGACATTAACATTAATTTCCCATGCGGAGGCTTAAATATGATATGGGAAGGACTTGACGGGTGTTATGGCTCACCAGAAGGGATGGAAAGTGCACTCTTTAAAATAATTAAATACTTTCCTAAAATCTTCAACAGAGGGTTTCAGCAGCTAAGAGAATTAAGTGACCTGCTGATGGAACTTCAAGTTGCCAAAGCTGATGGAGATTTGCAAGGACTTTTATTTCTAGACACAGCAAGGGGTGTTAAACCGATTACACAAACTACCTTACAGTTTGCAAAAGAAGTGGATTATTGAAGGCTCCAGGTACAAATAATGGTAAAACTTCCCATTTCTTCCATTCTCCTTCTTCCTAGACTTTGTTCACTAACAAGCAAAGATGAGAAATGATCCTAGTTTTGTCTTCTCAACATCTGATACTGCTCATCCAAAATCAAGTAAACCTGCTTTACACCGTAACTTGAAAAGCACACCTGTTGTGGTTCACAAAACCAGTGTATGCAACACTGATTACTAATGCAAAGCTAGCAGTACTGCAGAGACTGAGAAGGCCTCAGCAAGAGATATATTTAGAGAATGCCCTCTTCATAAGAAACCACACCCACTGCAGAAATCTACATGATTTAGAGAAAAACCTCTCAAGGACCACAACGCCTTTCTCAAGGAAAACCATATTTGCTACAGGTGTTGTGCATCAACTTGTCATCTTGCAAAAGACTACAGTATACTGCAAACCTCAAGTGCCGAGAATGTGACAGCAATGAACACAACACAACGTTACACCCAGGACTAGCTCTATGTATTCCCACACCCTCAGACAAAACAGAGCACAGCGGGGAGGAGAAAGACTCAGTATCTCCTGAAGTGATATCTCAGTGTACCAAGGAAAAAGTCTTAGCAGTAAATACCGTTCCAAAGTTTGTCTTGTTAGAGTGTACTCAACCAGTCTCAGAGAGAAGGCAGTAAGGCTGCATGCCATTATTCATAATCAAAGAAACAGATCCATCACTAACTCAACTTTCTTTGATATCTTCAAGATTGAAAGACACATATCTTCATATTCACTCAATACTTGCTCAGGTGTGAGTGAAGAAACAGGCAGAATAGCTGCTGGCTCTCAAATTGAATCCTTAAATGGAGAAATATCCCTACCTCTGCCTACCTTGATTGAATGCCATCAAATCCCCAAAAATGGAGATAAGATTCCTATACCTGAGGCAGCATTGCATCATGGACATCTGAAAACCATAGCACATACATCCCTAGGCTAGATCCAGAAGCACAGATAATACTTCTTCTTGGATGAGACATCATAAGAGTACACAAGGTGTGAAAGCAGATAAATGGCTCTCACAATTCCTCATATACACAGAAGCTTGACCTATAATGGGTCATCATAGGTGATGTCTGCCTAGGAAATGGTCACAAACCAACCACTGTGAACTTTTTACACCATTTTATTGGACAATGGGCATCCATCCATTTTCCAACCCTGTCCTAACAGATTCTTCATCAAAGAGAAGCTTATAGAAACTAAGAACCTTTCCGACCGTGAAGACAGTGATCATTTAGGGTGCACAGTCTTTCAGAGCTCAAATGAAGATCATAAAATAGCCTCTTCTATTAAAGATGAAGATTTCTTGGAGATAATGATAAAAAGATTTTTCAAGGATAATTCAAACAGTTGGGTAGCACCGCTTATCATCAAAACACATAGATGCCATTTCCCTAACAACAGGGACCAGGCACTGCAACACTTTTCTTCACTCAAGGGCAGCTTTCAAAGAAGACCAGATATGAAGGAGCATTTCTTCTCATTTATGAGCAAGATACTTGCAAACGGTCATGCAGAAGTAGCCCCACCCCTAAAAGAAAAGGAAAAATACTGGTACCGACCAATCTTCAGTGTCTATCATCCTAGTTCTTCTGAAAGGATCAGACCTCAATAATACACTCCTTTGTGTCCTCATCAGATTTCACAAAGAACCTATTGCTATTGTTGCTGATATAAAAAAAAATGTTCATTGTTTCCTAGTTAAAGAAGAACACAGGGACGTGTTGGACAGGATACAATACAGTTTGTTGAGAGAGACTTTTATGTAGATGATGGCCTAAAGTCACTTCCTTCCTCAGAAGCTGCAATCGGTCTACTCAAATGGACTCAAAGCATGCCCACCTGTTCGAAAAGCAGACTGCATACGATAGCATCAAACTGCAAAGTTGTCCTGGAGGCCTTCCCCACTTAAGATCATGCCATGGATTTGAAAGATCTATGTTTGACAACAGACTTGATACCTATGCAGAGCAGCTGAGGGCTCAACTGGGACCTCAACACTGACACTCTTACTTTTCAGGTCGACCAGGAGCAAAGGTCTTTTTTTTTTTTTAAACTTGTTTTTATTTGAAAACATTTTCAATATACAACTACAGAAAAACTGAGTACAAAATTATACTTATGCAGATTACATACTACATAAACAATCATATAATAGTTTATAGTCTATCATTTTGAGAGATAACCATAGCTAGATTAAGCTGAGAAGTTTGAGAATGATATTCTAAATGATTATCTCATGTCACATAGTAGTATGCCTGAAAAGGAGCAAAGGTCTTTTACACAACGCGGTCTTCTGTCTGCTATGAACAGTCTATACAATCCACTTGGCTACCTACCTGTGACTATCTAATGTAAAAGAGTTAACTACAGATATATGTGATTGGGACGTTATACTTCCTCCAGTGAAAGAAGGGTTATGGATAGCATGAAGAGACTCTTTAAAGATGTTTTCTAACCTACACATAACTAGACCATATGCTCTCATCCCTCCTGGAGAAGTTAAGTGTAGGAAGCTCTGTACAGTATATTCTGTGATGCCTCAGTAAAACCAATTGCTGCAGTAGCTTATCTCAGAATGATAGACTTTAAAGACTAAGGGCGACATGTATGAATCTCGCCACGTCGGGGCGCACCTTTCCGCCAGTTTTCCGGCGAATTCTGCGCCTGATTTATGTCGGCGCTGGGATGTGCTCATACATCCTATGTAAAGTCCGCCGCGCCTCGCCAGTGTTTAAGGAGCAGTGCGGGACTTAGTCGCAGTGCGGCTCTGCGCCTATGATTCGCCACCCGAGGTAGTGCACTCATAAATGCGGGCAAAAGTCCGCCGCGTCTCGCCAGTGTGTGGGGTGCAGAAGGGACTTAGGCGCAGTGCGGCGCTGCGCCTATGACTCGCCGTCCAAGGAGGTGCGCTTATACAAGCGGGGAAAAGTTCCCTGCGCCTCGCCAGTGTGTGGGGCACAGTGCGGGGACATGGGCGCAGTGCGGGACTTAGGCGCAGAAGGGACTGCGCTGAAAATCTGTTCCGATGCGAGACAGGCTGGAAAACAGCGAGAAATCATTTCACATGTCGGTGCAGAGTATGAATCAAAAATCGCCTTTTTAAAGGCGTTCAACATTCTCAGAGAAAGAGCTCAAACCTCAAAGAAAAAAGAAAAAAATTATTAATTCAATAAAATCAGGTTTATTTATTTATTTTCGTTAGCCAAGGATCAATAGTATTGGTGTAACGAAAATAAAGAAATAAACAGGATTTTATTGATTTAATATTTTTTTTTTTTTACCCCCCATATTATTATGCATTTTATATATACATCGGGACAACTTCTGGAGTCTTATAATTTGATTTGGGCTATGTACAGTTTTATTTCAGATTGCATTAGAAAACCCATAGGAGCGTCGCTCGCTCTCCCATTGGTCCAAATAACCGCGCCTCTTTTAACTTAGCCAATCACAAACAGAGCTCGCTCTGCATTTCTTTTCCCATAGAACTCTATGAGAAAGTAGCTCGCGCTCTGATTGGCTAAGCTGGACGAGCCCCCGCCGCTTCAACCAATCAGCTCATTTCTGCCTTTTTACTGTATTTGAAATGTCCCGCCTTTGAATATGATTGGTCAATATTCTCCATAGGTTAGAATGATCCCATGTCGCTCCTATTCGATTGGTCAATCTCCTCCATAGGTTAGAATGGGCCACTGTCGCTCCTATTCTGATTGGTCAATTCTCCTCCATAGGTTAGAATGGGCCACTGTCGCTCCTATTCTGATTGGCTGGTTTATGCCGACCAATCAGAATAGCTTAATCTATTTGAATTACTGTATTTCCCGGCAATTCTCTCTATTGCAGTTCTCTATGTAGCGCCGGTCTCGGCGACAAACACGTTGTTAGGGATTTAACTGCTTTATTTTTAGAGAAGGTTTCAGCGCGTTCTCTGATAATGTTTTACACTTAATAAAAAAAAAAAATTCATTCATACTCCATGCCGCACGGCGCTGAGCGCAGAGATTGCCTTGCGCCCATCTCTCCATAGACTATAATGGGAGAAGTAGCTCGCGCTCTGATTGGCAGGGATAGCCAAGCCCCCGCTAGCTCAGCCAATCAGCTCTTTTCAGCATTTTTACTGTTTTTTGAATCATTTTAATTCTGATTGGTCAATAGTTCTCCATAGGTTTTAATGGTTCACTGTCGCTCCTATTCTGATTGGCCGGTTTCTGCCGACCAATGAGAATAGCTTTCAGAATTTGAATTACTGTATTTCCCGGCAATTTCCAATATCCTAATTCTTGATATTGCGCCATTCTAGATTTTTGGAAAGTGATTTTTTTTTTTTTATATTTTTAATTTTTTGAGGTTGAGCTTTTTTCTGATAATGTTTTCCGCCTTTATAAAGGCGATTTTTTTTGCAATCATACTCCTGCTGCACGGAGCGGAGTGCCGAGATTTCTGTTGCGATCTTCTGTATGCTTCCTCGCATGTTCCGTTCTTGCTTCACTTCGCGGCCGCCGGAGCATTTAGACCAAAATAAACTTGGTCTGACTGTCGGAGCTAAGAGAGCGTACATGCCTCGGGGTTTTCGAGCGCCCCGCGTCCCGCCCCAGAACGCCTACACTGCGCCCACACCGCGCCCATTGCCCGCCCCTTTATGCGGGGCTCAGCTGAAAGTGGCGAACGCTGCGCCTAACACTGCATCCCTGCGTCCGACAGGGGGATTCGGGCCGGGAGGTGCAGTTTACTCCCAAAAACAGGCGAAAAGCCCGATCATACATGTCGCCCTTTGTCCAGGTTAGCTTTGTAATGGGTAAAGCGAAGCTGGCAGCACAACTGGAGCATACCATCAGGGTTCAAAGAATTAGAAGGTCGACAAAACCTACTCAGTGGTGCTATATACAACCCAGCAGACCATACTACTAGAGCTGTATCAGAATCTCACCTTAAAACACTACCTGGCTCACAGGGTCAACATTACTGTATAAACCAGTACTTGACAATTTTGAGAAAAGCACATACGAACTATTAGAGACAGAATCTGATCCAGATGCATGCTGTTATACAACAGAAGGGTATATCTTTCTGTTCCTCTAGTTTTACACTATCTCTTGCAATAAAAGTTTAAATCGGACATCGCTCCTTGTCAATGCATTGCTGGGAAAGAGTTTAGCTTCCTGTCAACTTATGTTCTGCGTACATAGGAAGGACAGAACAACTATGATAAATTTTTGGTCAAATATCAGCAAAAAATTGATTTGGACTAACCTGAATCGAAGTACTGATATTTTAGTCAAATTTAACTTTGACCCGAATCCAAAGTGCAACAATTACCACAAAGCCTTTCTATAGGTGGGTGGTGAATCCAGAGTTGTAAATAGCAGCGCTGAGAAGCAGAGTCACCCTCAACCCTTGTGAGGAGGTTTTGAAGAAACCCTCAGGTAGCTACTCCCAGCTAAGTCTCCCATTGCAACAAAATGGAATACTGAAGAGGCAGACCATAGACTTAGCCATATAGGTGAATGATCAGGCCAGAAGAGAAAGAAGCAAAAGGCATGAAGTAGAGTATAAAAAGCGTGTAAAGTAGCTGTAGAGTGGGCCCTCAGAATAAACTCCACTAATGAGCCCTAGAATCAACTCCACTGGTGGAACCCGAGAATGAAATTTCACTTTTGAGCCCTGAGTACCCCAGTCCGACACTGCTTTTACCATTATGCTATTGGATCTGGGATTTTGATTCAGTTGGTGCTACAAAGTGTAAAAAGTCCCAGATTTATATTTTTTCACAGAGATTACCTCTTCTTTCCTAAGGTTTATTATTTTCAGATAGAAGACACTTTACAAAAGATGGACAAAGACTTAGCAAACTAATAAAATCAGGAGTTGACTGAATGTGAGCCGATCATGTGGTGCGTGAACCGCTAGAACTAGATCTAGATGAGGCTCGTTAGTACTTCTAGACAATATTCAGGGAGGGTAATTATTTGCACCCTCAGAGAATCTGCCCAAAAAGGCCAAACACCTGATGTTAATGGGACCTTAGCAACTTAACAGCATGAAATTAGTCTGCATTATTTCAGTGCTGTGACATCACTGTGTGCATTATCCTTGTGCTGTGTCAACATCACTAACTCTAAGGCTATGTTCACACGAGTTAAATTTGGGGTGCATTTCGCCATGTATTTCGTGATGTACTGTGCTCAAATACTAGCGAAATGCGCCCCATTCATTATGGTAATCCACAGTTCTCATAGAGAACTATGGATTACGTCTCCTCTCCCCGCTCGTACAATACGACGCGCGGGGAGATAAGTGACATGTCAATTACAAGCGGCGAATACGCGTCACGAGTAATGACAGTCTATGGGGCCGGCGGGAGTACAACGCGAGCTCCCGAAGGCCCGGCGTAATGACTTAGGCCCCACAATTATGCTGTGTGAATTTAGCCTAACTTGGAATTATGTAACACTGTGTTCATTGTGATGTAGCAATATTTTCTATTATCCAAAAGTTAAGTAGGTCACACATCAACAGCCAACACAGTCTACGGCCAACGGCCTTTTAGCTTCTTTTGACACTTTGTCACGAAAGCACCTATAATTCTTGTGTAATTTCACTGAGTAGATTATTCTTGTACTGTGACATCACTGTGTGAATTATCTCTGTGACATTAATGTGCACAGTGTCCAATTGCTATGACAGAACACTCCATATTTTAACTTGGATCAATTATCCCTTTTACTGTGACATCACAGTGTACATTATCCCCACATTATAACATCATTTTTTACATTATCTCCATGCATTATGGAAAGACATAAGGCACAAAGTAGATAACAGTAGTAGACGTTGCAGATTCTGAGTTTGCTTTTGAACGTATCATGGTGGAGTGAAGCCTCATTTCAAGTTCTGCTTTATTCAAAATTATGTAATCCAAAAAATATTATTCCATTTAAATGACCATGTATAGTAATTAGGACCACACTGGGACTACAAAGCAGCCTCAGCACTCAAACCCAACCAGTCCATAAAACATTTTTCCCCCATTGCAAAGAAAATAGTAACACGTAATGCAGCATATTTTGCTTTTTTTTTGCCCAAAACTACATTTAAAAAACAAACCAACAAACATTTGAAAAAATTTTTAAAAGGGCGAACATTTAAATTAAGAAAAAAAATTCCTGAAATTTAAGGGTTTTTTCTAAACCCCTTGTTTTTCCCAAAAGAAATTTTTTAAAAAACAAACACCAAAAATTTAAATTTAAAAAAAAAACTTAATTTCCAAAACCCCCTTTTTATTTTCAACGGCCCAAAAATACCATTTAAAAATAAAACCCTAAAATTTTTTTAGACCCCTTTAAAAAGGTCTGGGACAGAAAGGGGGTTTCAATTTTATAGATTATTGAGGAGCAATAAAAGGGGTATACCTCGGGGTCTAGCGTGAAGGCGTTAATGCAAGGATCTTTGATGGTATAGAGCAAGGTTAAATAGGTTTTCTCACCATGCAGTTTCACAGTCACAACCAACTTTTTTTTCCACTCTGGTCTCATCAGGCCGTGGGTGGTTCTGTAGCAGTGATTGGGCTTTTTAGTTTCTCTGTAACTGCTGAGACTTTCAAAGAACGGGTGCAGGAGTTTGAAAATCTTTAATAAAAAAAGAAACCGGGTTGCTCTGAAGAGTAAAAAACCAATTTGTTTTATTTTGTAAACAAAAGCTAATCTTGTTAGACATAATTAGTCTACTCTCCTGACCATGGCGGCATTACTCCCTGCTCTGTGCTCTAATCGGATAGCAGAGTTATGAAACTTGTGTGCACTTAGAGCAGATAATATGTCTCTTATCTCCTGAGTAAAGTAAAATCAAAGGAAAAAGGGGTATTTTAGAAAAAGTCTTCATTTATCTGCCCCGGGAATGTTGAAAGCTTTTGTGTAATAAAAAAAATTTCTTTTAAGGGCTTTTCCCGGGTGATCTGGGCTTTTAAAAGGGTTAATAGAAGGATCACTACTTAGCCATATCAGTGAAAGTACATGTTTTAAAAACCCCTAATAGGCTAGGAGAGTACTGCAATTAATGTTAAGATCTCTGATGGAGGGCCGTGGAGGGGTTTGTCCTATATTTTTGGAGTTTCATGGTTACACACCTCTTCAGGCTCCAGTGTTGTCCTGGTTTCTTGCTTCTTTTTGTTTCCCTCCCCCCCCCCCCTTCCCCCCGTAAATTTTAGAGGAATTTGGGGGTAGGTAAAAGAAAGTACTATAAAGCTGGCAGGCAGGGCCACTGCTTGGGTCGGCCCATTTGGGAATTCGCCTGGTAGGGAAAAATTACCAGGAGGCCTGGTTTGTTAAAACTAACGCAAAGTTTTTTTATATAGCTCAAGAAATGCTCTGTACATATAACTTTTTATTGTCTCTATTAATCCTTTATCCCCCTCCATCTAAAAAACAAACAAACAACCCTCCTTCTCTTCTCTTTACCTCAAGATTAGATGTGTTTAACCTCTTTTTTTTGTCATGTTTGTTTTTTTTCCTCCCTGCCTTTCCCAAGGGGGCCCTTTCTTTTTAATTTTTTTCCCTCTACCCAGGGAAAATTTTTAAGGGTTATTTTTTTGGGGGACAAAAAGTTTCTTTGTTTAAAGGTTCCATTGGTTTCTTTTATGTGTATCTGTAAAATATTCTAAGTGGGGTTTAATGTGAAAAGAAACATACTTGCGGGGGTTTCGGTATAAAGGATGTATTTTCTGTATCCTGAGGTCGGTATGATTCTAGTGATACCAAATATGTAGCGTTTTCATTATGTTTCAATACTTTCAAAAGATAAAAACGTTCTCTCTTTTTTAAATACAGTATGTACTGCAGCTCCATTTTTGTGTTATCCACTTATGATAATTTTGGGTTGCTTTTTGTGGGCTGTAGTATAGTTTTATTGATACCATTTTGAAATACATACAACTTTTTGATCACTTTTTATTCCAATTTTTTGCAACAAGAAATGACACAAAAAAATCGCAACTTTCACATTATGAATTTTTTTCTTTTGTGCGGTCGGGATAGATGTTATATTTTAGTAGATCAGACTTTTACAGACTCGGCGGTATCACTTATGTGTATCTTTTTCTTTTTGTAAAATGGCAAAAGGGGGGCGATTTTAACTTTCAATATTTTTTTATTATTTTTCATATTTTTAAAACTTTTTTTTTACCCCTTATAAAATTTTGTCCCCTTTTGGGTGTAAGGGGGTTTCAAAAATTGGTGCTCAAAGACTTCCCGGGGTCTAGGGCAATAAGTTTAAAACCATAGAAGCCTCCATAATGCTTCTAGCTGCCATAGCAACCACTTGGCAAACCCTTCTCATTTCCCTTTGATGCTGCAGCCATGATTACCGCAGGGGTTCCCAAAAGGTTAAACAGCGGATCAGAGCTGTCTGTTTCTGGCAGGGTTTAGCTGTAATTTTACCAGCTTGAAATCACGAGTTTAGAGTGTGTTTAGCAAGTGAATCCCTCTATTTTTCTTTAGGCTTTTTTGGGTTTACCCAAAGGGAATAAATTTCGGGGCGTATTTTTGCCCCAAATTTTTCCCCGGGGGGGGGGGGTTTGGGGGGGGGCCCACCGACGCCAATTTGACATTCTTATTCACGGCGCGTATTCGGCCCCTGAATTAATTGCATGTCCCCTTTCTTTCCCCTCGCCCTATTTGCGAGCAAAGGGAAAAGGGGACGTAATCCATAGTTCCTATGAGAACTGTGGGTTTTCCCCTTTAAAGTGGGGGTATCTCGCTCCGTATTTAGCGCCGTAAGGGGCGAAATTTCTGGGGGGGGGATTTCGTCCCAAATTTTTAAACCTTGTGGGAAATTGCCCCTTTGTGTTGCCCGTGGGGTACAAAAAAGCCATGGTGTGTTTAAGGGGTTAATTTTGTTGTTTTGATCTGGCCATTCAGACATTTTTTTTTTTTTTTTTTCCCAAAAAACTTACAAATTCTAAATTTCCCTTTATATTTGGAAAACTCCGAAAGAAAAATCAACCTTGTTCATACATAAGTCCTTCACTGTCAAAACTTTTATACTTTTTACATTTCTGGTACAAAACAGTGTCTCAGCTCTTGCCAAATTTTTTTACCCCTTTAACACAAATTTTTGTTCCCCCGTTTGAAAATACTCACACCCATGTTTAACTATACATTTTTCCCAGTATTGTTATAAGCTCCTCCTATCATCTACAATGTTTATGAAAACATTGTACTAAAAACAAAGAGACCAAGTCAACTATTGCATCATATTTGGGAGAAAATTCTGATTTTCAGTGGCAAATTTTGTAAAACCTTTCTGGGGTCGAGCAATCAATGGCAAATGTAACTAGGTCACATAGCATCTTTTTCCATTCAACTACTGATTGATATTTATCAGAGTTCACTTGTCTCTTTTCTCAATCACCTTTACATTATTTCACCACATGTTCAATTTGCAAATATTTTGCTAAACAAGTATAATAGCATTGAGAAATTAACAAACGTGTTATGGCATGCTCAATCCCAGATGAAATAGAGGAAGATCATTGACCTTAATGAAGGCTCTAGTTCGTAGCCACAATCCCTGGTTCTATTTCCCCTATAAGGGATGGTATTGATTTATAGCTACTGGTTGAACGTTTCTTCCTCTAGTCTACCCAGGACCAAAGAGCAGCAGCACAAAAGATTTATCATCTTGCTATTGTTTTAAACAAAGCAACATAGGCACTCGGGTGGAAGGTGATCATTGATTTGAGAACTCGGTTTGAAGGTCACTGATTCCTAGCAAAATTTAATGATTCTTGCTATGTAAAACAACTTTTGCTTCAGATTTTAATATCACTATCTGACTTGAAAACAACTACATCTAGAAAGCTCCCCTTTCTACACCCCACTATTTTATTATGAAGGTTCAATCAAGCCAACAGAGCAACCGCTTCAACAGGGGAATTGGTGGCTCGGAGGTACAGTAAGTGATTGCCTTGGCAGCTGTGAACATGACCTGCAGTGCTGCTCTGTTCAGGATTTAACACTCTCAGGTTCCCCATTTCCTTCTCACACGGATAAGTATTCATTTAGCTCAACTGAAACTGTAATCATATACATGCCAAATTCATTGATGGCTTTTATTAATTTAGAGGCAGAATATAGTCCTCATGAAATAAAACAAAAGTCAGTGTGTACTGATACTTTTTTACTTCTTTTCATTTACATCCTTTTATTTCTTTATTCTAGCAAGACATCACACAACAGAGCACTAACAAACATAACATAAGACACCAGACAGAGACAACAAGGTTACGGCTGGGAGTGTAGGGAGAAGCAGGCTTAGGATATGTTCACACAGCTTATTGCGCCGGCCTCATTGACATGCACTGTCAGCGTATTGTACGCCCAGGGAGATGAGCTATGAATTACCGTAATTGCAGTGCGCATTTCGCAGTGTAAAAAGTGCAATACTCAGCAAAAAGTGTGCGCAATTACATGCGAAAATAAGCCTTGTGAACATACCCTTATAACCACACAGGTGAAAGGGGATTGGCAAAGGAAGCCCAAACCTGCTGCACACTTTGGGAATGAAGGAGTGCAAGATGTGGCCGCTGCCCTCTATAGAGAGACAGGGAAATAGGGCAGCTGCCAAGATGGAGGAGCAGCATGGCAGTATGGGAAAAGCCATACCACAAACACAAATGGGTAAGCAGGGGAAACAGGAGCATTAACGGTGACAGCGGGACCACAACAGGAACCGGATCTGCGACAGGAACACAGGCATGTCTGCGGTTCGCAGCAGAGGCCATGACGTAAGGAGAAGACCAGGAACACGGGCATGTCCGTGGCGCAGAATGGAGACTGCAACACGGACCGTGACACACCGATAACCAACCCCTTTAAAATGAGCCCCATGGTTACTCATACACTTCTTTATCTCTTGGTTCTTTTGTTGGCCATTTTGACCCTGGATTAAATATCCTACAGCTTTACATTGAATAAAAATAAGTCTGATAGTTCTAGACAAATTATTGCTTTAGCTTAGTTTTTATGCTAAAATAGAAAAACCAACTCCCTATTTTTTCAGATTGACATCCTTTAGGACAACAAGGTTTGTCCCACCAGGTAAGTTTATTACACCTACTTTGGTCATTCCAGATCCTTCCATGGGGCCCATGTCCTACTCTCTTGTTTTATACCCCTCTTCTAACTGAGCTCATTCCCTGTAATTTACATATCGTTACATATTAACCATACATAGTAAATAAGCTTGAAAAAAGACACAGGTCTGTCAAGTCCAACCTGTAACCCTACTGTCTTGATCCAGAGAAAGGCAAAAACCCTTGTGAGATAGATGCCAATTACCCCAAGATGAAAAATTCCTTCTATAATCCAATATGGCAATCATAACAAATCTGTGGATCAACATTCGAGCTATAGACTCTTGTATCCAGAACTGGTAACATTATTTGTTTTCAATAAAGGCATCAAGGCCCTTCTTGAAATTGTTAAGTTCAATATGATTAGTATAAAAATTCACAAAAAACATAGTAAAAAATAGACTTATGTATTTGGTTGAAATGCATCCTTTCTACTATTATGCATGTTTCTAAATTTGTAAGTTGTGCATAGCTAGTGCTAACAAGCACCAATAAAATCACAGATGTCAATAAGTAAATATAACAGCCAATGGAATATGCAATTTTCTATTTATAGAGCGAACAGAGCATGAATAAATGTTTTGTAATATAAACTCGCTTTTGGCTTCAAATACAAAATATTCAGCTTTCAAGAGATGCAGAACCATGCAGGCTAAGGTCAAAATTCTTATTATTGGATTCAAAATTCATCTGTTTATGCGTGCAATATTGTTAATCTAATTATTTGTGGTAAGTCAGTGAGATATTCAGTGGGAAATGGGCAATCAATAAAAGGATAGTCACAGAGGAGAGACAATAGAGGCTGAGTCTGTTTTATAATTCATTATGAGTTGCATCTAAAGGGGTTGTCTCGCTACAATGATTGGTTTTTAATTAAAAGATCTTTAAAAAACAAGCAGCTTTGCAATATATGTTCATTACAAATGTCCTACTGATTTTGAGTTAGCCCTGTTAGTAGTACTACATCAGCTTCCCAAATCTCTATAGCAGCTGACCTGTTGATCCTTATCTCACTGGCTGTCAGGTCTGTATGACTCATCAGCCTCTGAATACAGGTCTGAGCAGAGAGCCCCTCCAGCACAGAATGCTTCTGTAGTGGAGGGAGGGGGAGGGAGGACTCTGGCGTCTGTGTCCCTGCTGCCTGGATTAACCCTGTGTGTGCCTGCTTCCTGCTGCTCTCTACACATATTGAGCAGAGATGAGGCTGATCAATAGATGTGACAGCAGTGACATTACTATGTGACAGCAGTGTGTTACTATAATCATGATGTGTCTGTGGAGCTGTACTATAATAATACTATACAGATCCGGGAGGCTTGTGAACAGTTCATGCTCTGCTGTACTAGTGACACATCCTGAGTATAGTAACACTTCACAGCTGCCCTGTGTCTGTTCTGACAGGGTCTGTTTTTTGTTGGAGATGTGGAGATATGTAAGCTAAGCAGAGGGTATAGGAACACTTGCATCCCCTCTGTTCTGCTATTAGCAATCACAGACCTCTCCACACTCATAGATCAGCCCTAATACAGCTGATCTAGATGCCTGCAGAAGATCTAGGCAGGCACACACAGGGTTAACTCTGGCAGCAATCCCCCTGCCCCCCCCCCCCTGCTGTATAGAAGTTATGGAGGAGAGCTGCCTGTGTGCTGAGGGGAGGGGGGAAGAGGGAGGAGAAGAGGCAGAGAAGAAGCACGCCCCTCAATTCAAAAATCCATTGCTTCTAAAAACATTGATGTGGGCTAAAAGCTTGTAATGAGACAACTCCTTTAAGGACTACAGGAGTTCCAGGAATAAAGCAAGTGATTTGGTATATGTATAGACCAATGTCTAAGACCTGAATGTCGATTCTTTTGGCTGCAAATTGTTTTGTGCAGTACAGACTAGGGTGCAGCTACTAGGGATTTCATCTACTGATTTTAGCTAGTCACCCTTATCCTTCTCAAAGAAACAGAAACAGAACAGATATCAAGAGTATGATCAATAGAACAGGTCAGGAACATAGAAAACAGAGAAGGGCAGGATTATGGACACTGAAACAGGGCAAAAACTAGATCAGTAAAGCAGGACAAGAACAAGGTCACAGGACTGTCAGGTGTACCCACAGGACTGGCAAACATAGATACATATTTGACAGATACAGTGAAGGAAATAATTATTTCATCCCTTGCTGATTGTGTAAGTTTGCCCACTGACAAAGATATGACACTAGGCATTACAGACACTCCCATTTTAACCCCAACTCTTCCAAATAACGACACAACACTTACTTTTGGATAATTTTGGCCACAGCAGCCATTTTATTAACAAAATACAGAACATATATATACCAAAGAGGCTCGGGGGCACCACAGCCACAAGATGTCTGACCTTATCACCGGCTTCCAGGGATTCCAACCTCTACAGCCCCATCTTTAGCCGGACCAACCAAGATACACACCATGAAATGTAGGTGCCATAACCTTTATGACTGCAGCACATCAAATTTTCCACCAACTCCGAGGGCACCTATCTGCTACTGTGAGAATGCCATGACCCCTCATGCATGCGAGTCATTGACAAGTTGTCCCAAACGTACACTGTCCCTCATGGATTCCGTGGCCTTGCACCCAAGCACACCCCCACCCAAGCATCCTCCCCCATTCTTGATTCCAGCCCCACCGCGAAAGGACTGGCAAAAAAGAGCGGGCGCCATAACCCAAAGCCATAAACCAATATCCTTGTGATCCTACTGGAAATTCGGCCTCACTGTCTTCCGTTGCCCAAAGTGCTCAACATACCGGAGCCCCTAGCCCCTGTAAACCCATAGGCTAAAGCATCCATGTAACAGAACAAGGCTAAATAATGTTCTGGTGCCTTCTCCCCAACCACACTGGCCAAAATCGCGAAAGACTGTAACCAACTATTAAATGTCTGATAATGTCGCCACTGCCGCTTTCCTCCTCCTATTTCTTACTCTCATCCCTTGTCTTTATCAAGATTAAACTTTTAAAATGGGAAAAGGGAGAAAATTTCCCCATACTTGTCTTTCCAGATTTTTTCTCTCACATCCTTCTTCAAGTGAGCTCCCAGAGGCCCCTTAAAGCACATGTACACCTCCCGCTTGCCTGATCATCCAGTCATATGCTATCCACTTGCCCTTCCTTCTCTGTTTGAACGGAAACAGCTACACTTCTAGCCTCCAAGCCCAACCCTGGATAATGTGCTACTCCCGATCGCCAATCCCCACGCTGCAACTGGGGACACCTCCTGACTGCGCTCCCCACCCCGCTCCAAATGAGCCAACAGTCCCCTAATCATTCAGCTCAAATCCTGTAATTCCCCCAAATCCTGACCAGCCAAACCAGGGGTTATCCCTCCTGGCTAGAAACTACCCCCTGAAACATAAAGCTAGGTGGAAACGAGCAAGCCAATCCAGATCCACGACAATTGTCACCGCCCATTGGCACCTCATCAGGACTCTGGTCGACGCCAACCTCCTCGACCACGCTCTGACCATCCCAGCAACCGGAAGCTCTCCAATGAGAGTTGCGACACCCACTCCAAAACCGGATCCGGAGTTCCTCTGGATGCAGAAGAGCCAGCCCTATGTCACCCACTGGAGGGCTCCCAACCCACAAGGGGCCCTTGCCATAAGCCAAACCTTGACTTCCCTCTGACGATCTATCGAGGCATCTGGCGCTGTCCCTGACTGGTCCTACGCCAAGAGCATGTGCCGCAAGGAAGGAGGGTGGATGACAGAGGCAGCAGAAGCACTCCCCTCTCCACTGTAGCATGGAGGAGGCCCACTATCCCCTGCTGGACCAGACCATCTTTGCGGATTCCTCCAAGGCTGAGGTGTACAGCCTTTGGTGTCAGACTGATCCCCCTCCATCCTGGAGGGTCCCCGGAGGGGCTCCCTTAGCGATGTCTGCCCCTAGGAGAGACAAAAGGACTCAGGAGTTGTGGTGGCCTGGACCTGTGCCCACTCCTCATGTTAGCTGCCGGCTTGGCTATCTGAGCTGCCCCACTGCCTATGGCTTCCTGGACCCGCTCCCGGAGCCATTCTGAACCCTTGGAGCTAGCTGCCAACTGCAGCTCCTCGAGCACCTCCTCAACCGGTGCCAAGGATATGAGGGAGTAGAGAGCCAAACACCACACATCTGCTCACTCTTTTGTGCTGGGTACAACTGCTTCCTGCTCCCCAGCATGCCCTGCACAGGAAACCTTACAGCCCTCCTAGAATCCCCTCACTGCCACGCCCATCTGTTTCCTGCAAGTAGGGTCATGCGTGTGCCTCCCCCCAGTCTGTTCCCTTCTCCGGCCCTGGACTTGAACAGGCTATAATTTTAAAGGTAGGTTAAGTTTAACATTGAGAGACAAAATATCCAAAATAAAATCCAGAAAATCACATTGTATAAATTAAATACATTTATTGCAATTTCTGAGAAAAAAAAAGTATTTGATCCCTACCAACCATTGAGAGTTCTGGCTCCTACAGACCAGTTAGACTCTCCTAATCAACTCATTACCTGCATTAAAGACAGCTGTCTTAAACACCTTGCTCATTGAGTATGTATTGATCTGTTTTTTTGCACAAATAAAGCGTCTGGAGGACATATGGATATGCTGCTTCAACTTTTTATTCGTGGACATTTGTGCGTATGCAGGCTTGGGGCTTACTTACAATATCACCTTTGCCCCCTTTGTCACTGCGCTACCATCCTATATTAGAGATACTACCGATCTCCTTCTAAAATTGGATGGTATGTCTGTTGAACCTGAGCATGGCGTGAAGCGTCGATATAGGGGCCCTTTATAGTTCTATACCACATGAATTTGGTTTACAGGCTATTCAGTTTTTTCTTAATACTAGGAGTAGCTTTCTCCATGGCCATGGGAAATTTGTTTCTTAACCCCTCCATTTTGTTCTCACTCATAATTTTTTTAAATTTTCAATGGTCGCTTTTACCACCAGCTCGGGGGACGGCCATGGGGAGCCCTTGTGCTCCCTCAAAATGCAAACCTTTTCCCTGGGCGGTGGGAAAGCACCATTGTTTTTTCTGAACAATATCAGGACGTATTTGAGAACATTTTATTTTGGGGCCGATACATCGACGACATCGTCATCCTATGGTCAGGCACAGCTACCTCATTTAATGAATTTGTCAAGAGGTTAAACATCAACTCAATAGGCCTAAGATGTACTTCAACTATACAAGCCTCGGAACTGGTCTTTTTGGACATTTCCATCAAGAAGGGTAAAGATCCACTGAGCAAGGAGTGCCTCAGTGAAGGGTATTATAGGAGGCTATAAACATTTGTTTTAGTCCATCTGACGAGGTGGGTACTATTCCTTGGTTAATAAACATGGGGAATGTGTCATCAACTTGCAGAAAGAACAAGTCTGATGTGCCCCCAGATAGAATAGATACATCCTATATACCGGGAAGTCCTAAACCCATATGCTAAAAATATAAGGGCGTAGACATACATCATTTTTGGAGTAAAATGGATTTTTGTAATACCTGATTAAACCTCAAGAAGGTACATGGGTTTTAGAGACATTACAGAAGATAGCTTCTTGTTGAAAGAACAGAAAGAAATGGAAATGTTTTGCAATTGGATAGGTGAACCCCAAACGAAGTTGTTGCTTCAGGGGACACCTCAAAAAACACTGACAACCCAATCATTAACACCACTGACACTGCTACACCTCTTGATACTACACCCAAAACCTTCAGTAGGGTTTGGTACAGTCACAAAAAGTTTTGATAAACCACAAAAGCAAATGAACATTGTAGATGAAGCTGGGATGACATGTTTACATGCTTAGTACAGAGCATGCGGTCTCAAATAAAGAAAGACCTTACAGAGCACTCGCTAAAGAGCTTCAAGTAGCCCTGACCCAGCACCTTCAACACGAGCAGACACTTCATTGCAAATCCCCAAAACATCAGATATGCTATTGCAGGAATATATCTTGACCTGCCTAGGCCCTTCCCCCGTTAACTCAGGTAAATCCAAGGCCCCATTTAAAGAATCTCTAGAAGGTGGCCAAGGAGCTTAGTTACACCCCATCAAAGAGAAAAGCACTACATTAGGAGATGATCCTTCAATTACAGGAACATACACTCCCATTGCAAAAAAACATCAGCATCAAACTTAACAGTACATCCACCTGCTATAAACACATGCACAAAGCCCATTAATGGGACCAGGGTATACCAAATAGATGCTGCCAACATCATAAGAGGGGAGAGGACAAGACAAGAAAAGCAAGTTGAAGCACAAAAGGTAACAAGAGCAGAGAAGTTAAACCCTTTACAGGCCCCATACAGGCCCAAATAAGGAAGAGTGGCCCAATGAGAAGGCCTTATGCACCCAATGATTTATTGCAGTAGCTAATAAGTTGAGGATTACAAATAGAACCCACAGGAAGCCTGGGAAGGGATAAATAAGATGCGTATCACCCACAACATGATTAGGACAGACATTGTACAATTAGTGCAGTGTATTTTCACACCAGCTGAACACAAGAATCTCCTTAAAAACACAGCTTATGATGGAGATGACCCAGATTTTAGCAGTGATGTTCAGATAGCATGGAACATAATAACCAGAAACTTTTTTGATGAATTTATAAAGGAGGCAGATTGGAAAGCTTTTAAATGATAACAACAGCTGCTAAAGAGTCGTACGGGAATACCATTAAGATTTAAAAAGCTTGTTAAAGAAAATAGTGGGATCAAAATTTAAACACTATACTCAGTAAAACCCTTACTATTGCAAAACTTTGTCCAAGTCTGTTGAAACATTTTTTATACCAGGATAACCATTCAATTTGCCACACTGGAAGTCAATGGAGTTTGTCAGAAATCCTAAAGAGTTTATATGATCATGAGATCAAATTAGAAAATGCAAAGGTAAAGAAAAGAGGAGAGTTGATGAACTTAAAACTTAACAAAGAAGAGGATAGAATTAGGGGGAATTTAAGGGAAGGGCGATACATGTACGCTTCTCCATATGCTATGCCTCTCCTCCACATTCTCAGTGTTTTCAAACTCCTCGAAGGAGGGGCAGGTCTAACCTTTCTCCAAAGCCCCCCCTTTTTTATTCCCAACAGGCCGCCTGCAAACTTCAGATGTTTCAATTGCCCAAGAAACTGGCCTTACTCAAGACAGTGCCAACAACCGCGAGGGAACGCCCAAAAATAACCCCATTCAAGCTCCAAAAACAATTTTGACTAGACGGGGACACTGAGGACCCTGGACATGAGGACCCTCCAACTCGCCCATCGATCTTTCTAACTCTTTTTTTTTTCCATTTAATGCATCTTCTTCCCCCACAGGAGCCTAGGGTTACTGGAAGTAGATGGCAAAAGGTCCCTTTCCTTATTAAACACGGTGCTGGAGTACCCTCTTATTAACACTGAGTTTCTTCCATCTACCAGAAGAGCGTGTCTGCTGTAGGTGTAAGTGGTAAAATCCAAAAGATATCCTGTGTCTCAAAACACCTCAGTCACAATTGGTTCCCATACCAAAACCCATCATTCATCATGTCAGCAGATGCCCCACTGAGCTTACTTGGAAGAGATCTTCAAATGTAAGCTTGGGTGCCCCAAATTTTTTTGCACCCTGGATGGAATTCACTTGCAAGTTCCCGCACAATATACAGAGGACGCTGTGTACCTGCTGAAAGCTGGCTTGGTAAATGACCTACCAGCAGAGAAAGGGACATAACAGACCCTGAAGTTCTTTTTAATGTTGCAAAAAAGTCCCTGAACATTTGTGGAATGTTGATTCTACTGAAGTAGGCCGGATGGCTAACATTCCACCTGTATACATTGAATTGGTGCCCAATTGTAGATTGCCCAATAGGCCCCAGTACCCATTAAAGCCTGAAGCTGGAATGGGCATAGCTCCAACGATTGAGTCTTTGTTGAAGCAGGAGGTCATTACAAGAACCAGCAGTCCTTGTAACAGCCCAATCTATCCCATCAAAAAGAGTGGAAGGAAAAACACATGGAGACTTGTGCAAGACCTAAGGGTCATCAATGACGTCGTGACCCCATTGCATCCCGTAGTCCCGAACCCAGTCACAATTCTCATGCAGATTCCAATTGGCAGCACCCACTTTTCAGTTATTGATTTATGTTCGGCGTTTTCTCCATTCCGATACATCGGGACTCCCAATACTTGTTTGCATTCACATATAGGGGTCAACAGTTCACTTAGAAACGTTTGCCTCAAGGGTTTTTAAATTCACCCACTATTTTCAGTCAGGCACTCCGCCAAAACCTGGGGGGGCTCACAATACCACGCCAATCCACACTGATCCAATATGTGGATGATCTTTTGCTCTGCTCAAACAACAAGGAGGATAGCCTAATTGACACACAAGCTCTGCTCATTTTTCTTGCAGACAACGGACCCAAAGTTTCCAAACAAAGGTACAACTCTGTAAGAAAAAGTGACTTAAAATTGGACACTGCCTTTACACCGGGCCCACAGACACCTACTACCAGACAGAGTAGCGGCCATACAAAAATTGACCATTCCCTTAACAAACACGACTAAGACAATTCTGGGAATGATAGGATATTGTAGACAGTGGATACCTTGTTATTCTTTGTATGCCGCCCCACTGTATGACTTAACCAAAGATTCTGTGGCTCAGCCTCTCACACACACTGATGAGACCAGGCAGGCTTTTGAGGAACTTAAGCAGGCACTCCTCTCAGCCCCTGCTCTAGGCCTACCTGATTACTCAAAACCATTCCATTTGTACTGTAAAGAATTTCAAGACAATGCTCAGGCTGTGCTCACTAAAATTCACAATGATGCCAAACCCTCCTATAGCTTACTATAGTGGTCCCGTTAGATCCGTAGCGAAAGGGATGCATGCATGCCTTAGAGTCATAGTGGATGCTGCATTTGCTGTAGAGAAAACTGCCGAATTGGTTCTGATGCACATTTTGAATGTCTGGGTTCCCCACTCTGTGTATGCAATTCTTAATTGTCAGCGTACAAGACAGGTCACCCAGGCTCGGCTCACTCGATGGGAGCTTGCCCTCCTGCAGCCAAGCCACATCCGTCTTCACCGGTGCTCTAAATTGAACCCTGCTACTTTGTTGGCACATGAGGTTCAGAGAGAGGATAGTGAGATAGATGCACCGTGAAGACTAGATTTGGAGGGGAGCAGAGACCTGATTGTTTGGCACATTTCCCAAACTCTGACACTGCCGCGCCCAGATTTGAGGGAAGAACCACTTGAACACCCAGACATGGTGCTGTATGTAGATGGCAGTTGTCACAGTCAGAATGAAACAGGTGCATTGACATCTGGATTTGCTGTGGTTGATGATTCACACACTGTGTATGCTGAAAACTTAGATCCCCCTCATCTGCCCAGCGAGCTGAGTTATGTTTCCCTCATTAAAACATGTGAATTGTCTGAAGGCAAAACTGTAAACATTACACTGACTCACGATATCTTTGGTGTGGGCCACGATTTTGGAAAGATAGGAAAATGAGAATTTTTTGACTGCTAAAAGGTTCCCCGGTGGACTATGCAAAGAAATAGCCACATTACTTGAAGTTATACACCTTCCTAAAGAGATTGCTGTGATTAAATGTCAAACACAACACTTCCAACCATGATACCCATGCCCCATGGAAATTACAGAGCAGACAGAGCTCAAAGAGTTGCAGCGAGTAAAAAAGCCTTGTTATTAGTTTGATGTCTGTAAACCTAAGTATGTATCTTTACCTGATTTTGAAACTTTGATAACATCGCAATCAAATGTTCTCCTCAGGAAAAGCCCGATGGAAGGTTATGGGTGCACACAGAATGTTGATGGCCTATTGGACCAATAGTGAAGGTAAACCAGTGGCCCCAAAATCTTTTGCCAGCGCTGGCTGAAGCCGCGCATGGACTTACCCGTAGTGGGAATGACAGCATGCGGAATTTGGTTTTCACATACTGTTGTGCACAAGGTTTCAATGTGATTGCAGAGAGAAGGGGTTCTGTCTTGCCAAACATTGCCTCCAACAGAACGTGGATGTGCATGAGGACCCCACCTTCACACCTTCCATCCCAACGGGCCCATTCCAGGATCCCCACAGGGAGACTTCATACATCTGCCAAAGTTAGGAAGGTTGTCGTTTGTCTTGGTCTGTGTTGATCAATTTTCATGGTGGATCGAAGCGTACCCCACTTCATCTCAAATGGCTACCACAGCTGGGTGCGAAATCTGCAAAGAGTTCGTAGCCCGATATGGTATCCCCCAAGGTTGTTTCCAGTGATCAGGGACCTGCATTCACTGGTAATGTAATTCAAACCATTTGTGCTATGATTGGTGTAAAGCAACAGTTTTCACTCCCCCCGTATCACTCCGAGGCGAATGGCAAGGTCGAAAGGTATAATCGCACCCCCAAAGAAAGCTAGCCAAATGTTCAAGGAAACTGGTATGAGGGGCCTTAGCTTTTCCTTTTTGTTTTGTGGGACATGCGTAGTACCCCAAAGGGGTGCTCCAACTATCACCATATGAGAATTCTGTTTGGAAAAAAAAGCCTAATCACCCACTCTCACCTCCAAGACTGCACATTCATCTTTGACAACTCTTAATGTGGACTATGTGCTACAAATACAAAAACAAATTAAAGGATTTGCATCATCAAGTAGGGGACCTGCAACTGTCCCTACTTTTGCCTGTCACAACGTCAAACTAGGAGATAATGTTATGATTCGCAAATTTTTACGTTCTGGTTTCTTTTCAGAAAGGTGGGCCGGTCCATTTCAAGTTCGATGACCACTCCTTCAAGTTGAAAGTCGAAGGAAGAGGAACGTGGGTCCATGCGTCACACTGCAAACGTGTAACCCCCATTGAGACGGAAGCAAGTACCACTGTGCTGCGCTACTACTGCTCCCCTGTCAAGCCCCGACAGTGAACAGAAAATATCCGAGCTCTACCGCCCAGACGTGGCTTTTTCCATAAGCCATCACCAAAAGACGCAGCTGAGGTAATCAAAATTTATTACCCCTCCATCGCGTGAAGAAAAGAAGATCGAGATGCCCCTCTTGTACAATAAATTACTTGACCCTCAACCCAGCACAAGACTTTGGGCTAGTATTGTGGGAGGATGGTTGGTTGTTGTTCTTATTGCTGCCTTTTCACAGGAATTCACTGGCTCTGCAAACACCGAAGATTACTATGCCAACATGGGCGAAAGATGCCCACAGGTTTAGAGTGAGGATGATAACGAACTATTCTGGAACCAAAGAAACACATCTGTTTATATATAATTGCATTTAAAGTTCTTGCAAACCTAACGGATATGAGGCTAGGTGCATTATAAGGTGTTTATGGTCAAAATAGAATCTGTAAGATGGTTTAAAACGAGGGAAATTTCATGAACATTTACATGAACAGGAAAATAAGTTTCTTAAGTTGCCAACACCATAGCCAAACGCACAGGTTTAAAGGATTGCTGGATTGCACACATTCACCAGTATCATCACAATCTATGCCATTTATTAGCTACACCTTTCCCCTAGAAGAACTCAATTTTAGGAGAAAATGACACTTACACTTTCCAGTAAATCTACTTAACAGGTTTGAAAAATACACGAGTTTCTTTTCCCATAGCAGTATGGCATCACCCCCTTGTGGGGTTGCTGTACGTGACCTTACCAACAGTAAACCCCATTCTTATCCATATGTGGGTGGGTTCAACACCTCTTAGATGTAACAGGGTGAACACCACAAACACAGATTTAGGGTACATTCCTATCGACTTGTAGTATTTCGCACAATTTCAGAACCCCTAGGAACAGGAGCACTGACAAACACCTCTGCATTCACTGGATTAACTTATCAACTCATGCAAGGAGCTTCACAAACATTTCAGAGTTCAACTCTAGTACCCTGAGTTGTAAAAGACCAGTCAAAGGACTCTTTCACATATATTGGTGCCCATCCCCTAGAATCCAACCCCTTATGTGGTATACATCCAAAAATGCATACAGGTTTTTTCACGAATTTAGGGGGTGACCACATCATCTCCCGGATAACATATATTAATGTATTTTGGTTCTAATGCTACAAGTTTTTTCCACACAATGGGTCGGCTTTTGTACTATTGCAGACTGACAATGGCTACATGGTCCGTCGCACACGATGAAATCAATATTGATCCAAATTCCCAACATACGATCGCAAAGAGGGGGGGTCATCCAGAACCCCTTTGATCAAACTCAAAACCAGTTATTTATGCTTAATGTCATTACCGATCACAGGAAGTTAATGGATTACACAACGCACACAAAATTGAACAGTTAGGGTCACTCTTGACAACATTCACTGATGAGATTTTTGATGCCATTGAAATACTTAACAGCCAAAACCCAAATTTCATCCAAGGTGTTAAAACAACACTTCTTAGTCTTAGATTTTCTCACCTCCTCAAGGGCGGGTTTGCGCCACTAACGGACGTGCCTGCTGTAATTATTTAGATTCAAATTTTTTTAGTGAGAGTAGACTTACACGCCCACAAGTATTGGAGCTCAAGAATAAATTCCGAGCTGAAAAAATGATATAGGTACAGCAGGACAGTGGTTCGCAGGTTAACCCACTCAACTGGTTCAGTGGCATCTCTGGGGTTCAACGGAATAGCCCACATCAACCCCAAATTTTTTTTATTTGCCTCACAAACGGATCTTTTATCAAAGGTATCGGTATACTCATGAAAAAGTTTCAAAGGGGCCCAAATGGTCCAAAGGACAAAATGTCATGAATATAACCCTTGATAATGCTGCGGGTAACCAACAAAAGACAGCCCTTCTTGATGAACTTCAGGGTACTAATGTATTGGATTTAAAATGAAATTTTAAAATTATCAAGAAGGAATTGAAACAGAATTGAATATAAAATTTGATAATTCAGCATTTTAATTTATGGCATCCATCTTGTCTTCTTCAAACATAAATTTTTTTTTGTAATATTCTGTATGAATTTCTGACTAGGATACAAGGACAACTTCTGTTACGCTCACAACATAATATTTGGTCTAGAGATACGTCTAGAAGGCCGTGGCATCTGAATAACAGGTCATAGCTGCTGCTTGTTTAAGGTTATTAGATTAGTGTAACTAAGGCAGATGTCAGAGTATTCATTTTTTATTTTTTGGTAGATGGGAGGTGACATGATTTTAATAATTAAATGGTATCTTTACATTAAGACACTGATTGGATTGTAACCTATATCTTATGCTATATACTTATCTTTGATTGGATTGTAATATGACTACCTTCTCTGAATGATCACGCCTATACCCTTTAAAAAATCATGTCAGTCCATAATAAATTATTCTAGTCTTTTGAATAGAATCGCAGTGAATTGTTGTGTTTTCAGGTCCGTGGGAGACAGAGAGGTTGCTAAGAAAAAGTTATCTACATCAGGAATATTGGAAACTGTTCTATACAGAAAACCCATGGCAGGAAATAGCCTTCTTACTTGGGATAGTGCACATCCTTTTCCCCTCCGTCGTGGTATACCTAAAGGGCAGTACATCAGAGCCAGACGAAATTGTTCATCTCCGTCATCCTTTAAAAAGGAGGCTGATATACTCAGAAGTAGGTTCACTGAACGTGGCTATCCTCAGAGAATCTTGAAAGAAGCCTACGACTGGGCTTGACGCGCAGACCGTTCATCATTATTACAACCACAAAAAAATCTGCATAAAGATAATAATAAACTACAAATTATCGGCACGTTCGATAATGCCTCAGTACAAATAACTAGGATCATTAAAAACTTCTGGCCCCTTTTGGAACAGGATCCTGATCTGTCTGACTTTATTGAATCATATCCTCAAATATCATTCCGAAGAGGTAAGAACATTGGAGACTTTTTGGTACATAGCTATTATGTCCCTCCCAAACCTTAGTGATCATGGCTGCGCAGTGACATTGTGGAGACCTACAAATGTGATGGTTGCAAAGCTTGCAAATTCATTTTTGTTTCTAAAGGGGTTAAGAATCTCCATACTGGTAGAGAGTTCCAATCGTATAGCTATGTGGATTGTAAAACTAAAGGCGTTGTGTACCAGGCTTCCTGTGACTGTCCCCTCATGTACGTGGGGAAAACGATACGGAAGTTAAGACGCCTTATATTGGAACACGTGGGAGATATTCGAACAAACGTGACACCCCATTGGCACAACACATGAACCTGATACATCCTAAGAACCCCTTGGCTCTCAGTTTCTCCGTAATTGAAGTTGTCACCCCATCAGTGCGCAAAGGGGACTTTGATAGAAAAGTCCTGCAACGCAAGGCCAATTGGATCTTTCGCCTCAAAACTGTACATCCATTTGGCATCAACAACTTTATAAGTTTTACATCCTTTACTTAGAGGAAAGTATTAGCCTGTACCATATCTTCCATTTACATGTATATTACTATAATAATTTATCTTTTATCCAATGCATCCATCTATCCTATTCTAAGTGTTTATGTATGGCAATTTGTTTAATTTTATATGCACATATATATTGTTTGTTATTTTATTTTGCCTTTCAATACTAGCACCATTGGATACATCTCCCCTTTGCTGAGCAACTCCTATGGGTGCTTTGCTAACTGTGGACATATTTATTGCCGCTGCACATTTCATATTTGCCAAATGTCGTTTATTCCTGCATTGAGGTGCCGTTTTTTCTTCTGCGCATGTGCGGTTCCCCATTATATGTATATATTTTCATTTTTGTCTATTGTGGTGTTTGTGTTTAGTTTTTCACTAGTGAGTCACATTTCTTATGGTTTTCCTTTTTTGTATTGTGTTGACTAGAGGCTGTTTAGGGTCTCTGTAGGGGTAGGTTCCTGAGTGGGGTCACCCTTCTTCAGGGCGGCACCCCCACTTTTCCTTAGTTTTTATTCTTTAGGGATTTTGTAGGGACTAGGTTAGGTCCTTTTTATTAGCAATTCATATTAAAAGTTATATTTTAGCCTGAAGGCACTGAGTTTTGTATTTGTAGTTTTTCAGTTTAATTATGTATCCCGCCGGGCGTTAGCATCTGCGGTGTACTCTTCACCCATTATCATTATAAGAGACTTTGTGGTTTTTCTTACTTACAATATCACCATCCTTCTCAGTGCAGATTCTCTCTTCACTGGTACCGGCGGTAGAGGAGCATGAGAGGTATAGTTGTAAGTTTTGAGCCACCGTGACCAGAGCAGTGAATTGTAAGGCTACTACCGCTCCCACCCTCTCCTCTGTCTTTCCCTCTGGCCCGGTCACCACAGAAGGGGAAAACTTATTGCAACATTTATCTAGCAGATGCAGACATGCTTATTTTTCACTACAAGTCAAAATTTCTCTCCTTCTATGGAGTTAGTGGGAGATAATAATGTGGAGGCAACTGATCACTGTTAAATTCTGCTCTATGTGTAGATTAGTATGTGGCACCTATGCTTGTGGGGTCCACGGATAGCTGCCCCATGAGCCAATGCATTAAGATAGCACTGCCCAAATGGCATCCTGTCAGCATAGAAGAGGTAACAGACTGTCTACCTCAAGACCCTGAGCAACGTCCTACCCTTTTCTCTTCTGTAGTCAATACCCGCTACCCACGAGTATCCCCTAAATAAGGACAATACACCTATAAAGGATAATTTGCCACAGCAGCCGTTTATTAAACACACAAATAAATAACAAAAAAATCAACAACAGGATTAGCCTTCAAATGAGTACCATCCCCAAACCCCCATTTGCACTAAACTCATTACACCCCAACAACTTTCCGAACACTTAAAAGAACCCCCGACTTGGGGCTGAGGTCCTTGGAGCCAAACAAAGATCCAATCAACCCGGGTCTGCGAGAAGAAAACATCCCTCTTTTTCTCCACAGTTTTTTCCCCACCGTCATCCCCCGCAGCTTCAGGCACCACAATTCCTCTTTTCCGCAGTTAAGCCCCCATCCTTCACCACTTGCTTCAGGCACCACAAGCCACCTCAGGCTTCTAACCATTCCGTCACCTGCACCCAAGTACACCGCCCAGTGGACCCCAACCTTTCGTCCATACCGGACCAACCAAGAAAACTGGGAGCCAAGCCGTGCCTGACTGCCCCGCTAATAATTTCCCCACCGACACCAAGGACCCCAAACGCCACAGCTAGCGCTCGTGAACCACCCTTACGAGCGCGCTCCCCCAACAGCCCCCCAAAGCCCTCCAGCCCCTCACGAATGTCTGAGTGACCACAGGACTAACCCCCACCGGCTACCGCGTTCAAGTGAAACCCCATCTCTAGACGCCAAATTCGTTCCAACCACCTCACTCCTCCGGTTCTAATTTCCCTATGTCTTACCATGAAACCCCATTCCGACCAAAATTGTCGCAACCGTCCTCATTCACCTTGAGCCTAGCCCTATAAATCCCTGGCCAAGGATCAGCATGCCTCCACGCCAATCTAATGCACTAAATCACGGCACCAAATAATAATCATCCTGGGATAGAGCGACCAAATACGCAAGAAATCAACATCAGAATGTCCCCTATCAGATCCCTGATGGGGAGCGTAACCCCAAGTCTGTGCCCCACCAACATGATAAATACATGCTGATATCCGTTGTTGAGCATCGATCGCCAAGACACAAAACGCTGTAAAAAACAGGAACAACCTGACCCCATAAAAGTCCTCTCTTCCCAATCCATCACCCATAGCCATTGCTTCCGGAATACCCAACTGTCCTGCCACTTGCTTCGTCAGTGCACATAATGAAGTGCCCGAAAATCAAAATTAAACCGCTGTCCTGTAATGAGAAGAAAAGGAGGGTGGGTGGAGTAACAGAAGATAACAAGCCAACCCAAGAAACTAGCCCTAACCGCCGCCGCCCCCCTTTTACCTCCCCACGTTTATGGTATCTGACCAAATGCGGGCGGATGATACAATTATTTCGGTCCAAGTCCCATCTGGCCTATTTTTTCGAAACCTCTCGCGTCCCAACCCCCCCTGCCGCTTCTGTAGCCGCGTCCAATTCCGAAGAATGCGGTGCAGAAAACTACCCTGATCCAAAGCTACTCTAGCTCCCTAAACAGGCGCATGAATAACCTCTTTAAAAAACTGGAAACCGAGAACAGGTAACCATTTCCATCAGCATGGACCAGTAAGGGGCCCCGGTGAACCCCCATACGTCCCCGATAATCTTCAAAGCAATTAACTGTGCACAAAATGGAACTCCCTAACCGCCCCAGTCGTAACCACTTACCCCTACCTTCTTGTATCCGTCTTTGACCGGCCTAATATGTACCAACAGGCCCCACCTGCTCGCTGCACATCCTCCCATTGAACCCCCCACGCTACTTCCCTACTTGTAAACACCATTTTCACCAATGCTCAGGGCTCCAAAAAATGCCAATGTCAAAAAGCTAAACGGTAAAACAAACATCGTAATACTGACGAACAAACCCCCGGGAGCTTGTGACCTAGTTCTCCTAAAAATAGTAAACTGACTGGCGTGTCGTTTATCTGCTACCCTGAAAGCCTCATCTCAAGCCCTTCAGAGCTCCTGCAACCACACAAAAAGCCTTTCGGACACATCCCTTAGACCCCATTGCCTTTGAAAGCAAAATGCCAAGGCTGACATAAATCCTTGCTAATTTTTGAGACCAACCACCCCTTCACTGACCACATGCCCAAAGAGACTAAACAATGCTGCCGTTCTTTCCCTGTCCATAGTTTCGCGGCCCTACAACCTTCCAGCCCCAAGTACCCAAAGGTACCCAATACGCAGAAAAATCTTCCCATGTCCCCCTTGTTTAACGATGACCAGAAAAGCGTATTCGCGGTGTCAAAACCGAATTCCCATAATTCCTTAGGGCACTCACAATACCACTTGCCGCGCCCTCCGCGGTGCCAGCATCCGAAAACGCTCCAACTGCAAACGAGACATAGCATCAGCCAAGTTGTATTTAACTCCCGGGACATTCTCTGCCTACCACCCGATGTCTTTAAGTCCCAGACACTAACACCAATCGACAGCAATCGACAAAGCACGTGGGAGATGAAGCGGACAGGGAATTTAATGGCCTGTTACAAACGCTTAATCACACAGTGAAAGCTCACCTTTTTATTTCCTGAACCGGTCACCCCATAGGTCCACCGCTAAGACAATCTGGGAACAAATTCAATAAGGGCCTAAAATCAACACCAACCCTGAATCAAACCATGTCACCAGGCCATCTCCCGGCACACCAAACCCCCTGGCAAAAGGCACCAAAGCCGACACTCCCTTCCCGCAGTTCCGTGAAAAACCTCTAATGTCTGCATTGTTATTCATAGCCTGTCCAGGATGATGGATCGCCCATTGTACTGACCCAAAAACGATTGCCATACACGTAAATCCTCTCTCAAACCCGTCGTCAATCGAATGAAATGATGTGTCTCCCGAATACCCGCCGTCGCCCCTGCCAAGCGTTCCGCGATAACACCCACCCCATAGTATGATGCGTGCAAGCAAAGTTCAGCTTGCCCCAACAAGATTGTAATTCCCTTAGTTTCACTTTCTTACAAGTCAGCATCCTCCCAATATCTTGCCTCCATATCCACCAATTTATCCTCTGGCAAACTACACTCCATGCTAACCGAAGTCAATCCGTAAATTCCCAGAAATTGATGGATGTGGTGGTACCCTCCGTATTTTTCCCCGGGGCCATTGGAACTCTGAAATTTCCTGCAACCCATTGCATGGAAGCCAACAGCGACCCGTAAATCTCTGAGTCCGCTGGGGCAATACAAAGAAACAACGTGCCTAAATAATGTATAACTAAACTGTATGATAACCCCGACACATCACAGTACAACCCATTCAAAAAAAAGAGCTAAAAGCTTCAAAGAAGAATCAATGATAAAGGAACACTCCCATCGGTAAACACCGATAATAAAAAACGACCCCATCCCAATAACACCAAAGCAAGCCGAGCACACTCAGGTGTTCATCCGGCAACAACCGGAACGCGTATTCAATATCCGATTTGGCCACAGAGCCCCGGCAACCCATTATGACTGGACCCAACAAGAAGCGCCACGTCGCAACGAGGTGTATCCCAACGGAGCACAATTCCGGGTCCCATCTATAACCTGATAAACCTTTTCGGAAAATGACAAATGATATGGATTAAACCGAAATTTAATTGGTTTCCTTTTTTTGAGAACCACTCCAAGAGGAACAACCACCAATCCGGAACGCCCGTGACCCGAAACGGGTACCCGCCAACCTGCCCAATGAAACCTCCTTTTTTAACTTATCTGCTACCACCTCCGGGGTGCAGCAATGCCAACCTAAAAATTTATAATGAAAAGGGGAATCTCATGTGCTAGGCGAAGGGATACAGAAAACCCTCGCAGGAATCCTCTGTCTAGCAATTGCGCTGCCATCCGGTCTGGGTCCCAATTTAGGTATGGCTCCATCGCGAGGATATACACCGACGTCATCCCTAGGATGACCAGACCCTCATACCCTTCTCCTTTAACGAAAACACCGGATGCGCCATGGTGACATGAGGAGTCAAATGTGCTTGAAGATTCAGCTCTGTCCGAACCTACAGTGGTTTCTCGATAAATTGCCACAACCCCGGCCTTTGAAATCCCACCTGGGATTCCACATCCAAAAAACCCGTAGCCCCCCTGCTAGTCCAGAACTTTCCAGTTACCGCCCTGAAAGGTGGTATGGCCCAATAACCGAGTGGAAGCCATAACCTCAACCATAACCCTATGTCCTTTCCTGGGTCCCATCTTATTGATGGCCTAACCGCCTTCCGTGGACGAAAACTGTTGTCAAAGCAAAGCCATGCATGCCCCCGTAAACTCTCTGCCCTCCCCTATTGCATCTAGATAACAAAAAAGAGCTGAACAATTTTCTGGTCTTTCTCCCCCATTAAACTCGCCAGAATGGCAAACGCCTGCAAGCCAATTCTGAAATGTCAGGGGAATCAGCCTCCATCTTCAGTTTCTCTTCCTCCTCCTTCTTTGCTCTCTTCTCGTTTACCTTTTGCTAAATTGAATATTTTCTATCTAACGTAGAAAGCAGAGAAAATATTTCTACAAACTCATCGAATCCAAATTTTCTCTTTCACCCCTTTTTCAAATGAGCGCCTAGTGTGGCCCACAAGCAGACATATACTCCCCTAAATGCTCTGTCATCGAGAGTCACCCGTCAACAATTATCCTGCTCGGTTTTAACCGACATCAGTTTACCCCAGTCCCCCCATCTACCGACCTACCCAAAACCCCCATTCCCACGGCAGGACAACTGTACCCGCCAGGAGGTTCATACGGCCTGCCACCAACGCCGCAATCCGGAGACGGCCTGCCGCTCTGACCCCGGGCAAACCCGGAGACGTGACAAAAAAATTCCCCAAAACTTCCATGCCAATATCCTGTAACTCTGAGACCCCCAGACCCGCCCATTGGGCCCAAAACCTGCCGCAAACCCCTGCGACGCAGTCCCGCGGTGACAACACACACATAGATGTAGACTCACCAGCTGCAACGGGAGCAGTGAATCGCCGCCAGCCGCGCTAACCGTTCCCTGAAGTTTTTCCGCTCCGGCTGACGCCACGACTCCCAAAACCCTCTTGTCCACCGATTGTCCCCGATCTTTGGACCAGATGACCCCCCGACCGCCGCTGCCCGCGGAATCCCCGAGGAGGACCCCCCAGAGGCCCCCTACTCGTGATCCGGGGAATCAGCCCGCTGGGGACCGTTTTTCCACCCCCCCTCGCCGACTCTCTCGACTGCCCCTGCTCTGTGAAGGTCTCAACGCCCGGTTCCCGGGTTTCGCCGCTGCCCCTGGTGGGCCCCCCAACCGGAACATCGCCAGGGGCCCCCGGGCCCCCAAAGGATCCCACAACGCTGGAGCCGCAACCAACCCAACGAAGCTTGGCGGCGCCCGTACCTCCGCTGGGCCCCCTGCCTAGGTGGTTTCCTCCCAGCCCGGACCGCAGCGAAGGCCAGGGGGAACGCACGGTCTGGCCGGGGGGTTTCCCGAAAGGGGCCCCGGCGGCGGAAGGGGCCAGGGGGGTTTTAGTTCAGGGCTCAGGTGTTCCCGGAGGGCGAGCCCGGCGCCTACCCAAAACCACAGGCCCAGACCAGCACTGGGGGGAAAAGGAGGTGGAATTGGCGCCCCCCCCCCCGCGGCCCCGTACCTGCTCCTCCAGCCGGCCGGCCACGTTCCCCCGCCCGCACTGCGGAGCTGCCCCAGCCTCTTTCAATTAAACTTCCCGTCTTGATTCAGGTGAAGTCGCGGGGCCCGTGCTAACTGTTCTGACACCCCGCGCTGAGCCCGCGCCTCCGGGGCTTTAATGCCGGCCCCTCCCCGAGCGAGTGCCAAACTCCGCCCCCACCCCACGCCCCAGAGGCGGCCAGGTCATGGGGGCATCCCCTTAGGGGTTTTTCCCCCCATGTTGGCCCCGTCCTGAAGGCTCCCCCCATTGCCATTTTTCATAGTCAAAAATTAAGCTTGAAAAACAGTTCATTTTTAATCTATTTAGGTCAACATTCACGTTTGTACAGGTCTAAGTTATATGTTATATTCTTAAAGGGGGATTTCCATTTCCTTTATTGCTTTAAACATGTGGACAAAGGTAAATAAAGACTATTTCCAGCAACCATTGTTGTTCTGAGTTTATTTCTCTTCAGAGTTAGGAGCAAATCGGATCTCCTACTTTGTATACAAGTTCCCCTAGTTACCATCCACATCTCTCTGCTCTCATTGCTACAGAATTTGGCCAGGAAGGTGATGCCACCCCCCCCCCCCCCCCCCGTTGTGTTCCATTATCCAAAAAAGGAGCTTATTTACATTACTTACTGACAAGCGTTAACCCTTTGGAGCTATGTAACCCTGTGAACTACAGTTTACAAACCTCCAGCAGTCGTGTCACTGTAAGGGTATGTTCACCTGGCGTGCTGGATGCGTGTCTGATGCATTTTTTAATACGTCAGAATCCACTAGGAATAGCAGAACTGATATAGACCAGCCTGCATGGTTAAACAACTCCTTTTAATAAAGAAAATATTGTACATCAAGTAGGTATTAGGCTATGTTCACACTAGGATTGTGACTTCTATTTATAATGAAAGCCCCATAATTTACCACCAGTGACCAATTCCATTGAGTTCACTGCATGCAGCACTATTCGTATCAAATCTGCTGAGTCTGGAAGTCGCGTCTCTGGATGGAGCCTCTGACAGCAGCCTGAACAAAGCTTCAGAAAGGCACTGTGTATGTGAAGCAGCAAAATGACTTGCTCTTCTAATTTAATCTCTTTTCTTAGCAATGTACTTCTATTTTTAAGTGCATATGCATTGAAATTGGCATTATTCTTCTTTGCTCTGGCACTAATACCAGACCCAGCGAGTATAATATTCAAATGCACAAAAAACAGTATACATTCCCTTGAATAAGTAAAGGTTGCCAGGAGCAACAGTGGCAATTACACATCCCTTTAAACCTCCTTTTTGTTCTTTCAACTCTCATTTTTCAATTATTCTATCAGCAGTCGAGTCTGGGCTGAGAAGCAACATGCACAAAAGAATAATCTAAATAATGCTGTCAGGTTTTCTGTTCATGAAGTGGTAATAATAGAAATGAAGTGATATAGCTGCCTGTTCAAAGGTCAAACCCGTGGGAATTGGGGGCATAGAAGGTTAAGAGAGACTGGTAGTAATGTGTGTAGAATTGGTGACATTCATAATCTGTCACAGATTGCATATTTACTACATGAATCACGCTCAAAAGTGTTGCTGTTTTACAAAAGAAACAGATTACTTTTTTTCATATCCATGAAATTACAAAGTGGTGGAAATTTATAACACTGTAATTATCATTTTTCATACATTTGTGAGGCCTAATGTATGAACGGCGCTGGCAAGCCAGCTCTAAATAGCTTTAAGGCAGTGTAGAGTGCACCAGAATGTATGAACCTGTTCCTTTGCAGGTCATACATACAGGACAGTGTAGAGCCAATACCACAAGTCTGGCTCAGGGACCACCTTTACCCTAGTCTGGCTGTTCTTTTGCAGGTCATACATACAGGACAGTGTAGAGCCAATACCACAGTCTGGCTCAGGCACACCTTTACCCTGGTTCTGGCTGTTCTTCTGCAGGTCATACATACAGGGCAGTGTATAGACAATACAACAAGTCTGATCAGGCACCACCTTTACCCTGGTCTGGCTGTACTTCTGCAGGTCATCCATACAGTTCAGTTTAGAGACAATACCACAAGCCTGGCTCAGGCACCACCTTTACCCTGGTCTGGCTGTTCTAACTGTTCTGCGCCTAGATTTGGCGTCAAAGAATCATAAATGTGTCTAATTCTGTGAATGAATAAATTAAATCTTTGGTGCATTAAAAAGTGTTGTGCAGGAGCTTATCGCTCCAAAGTTTGGAATGCGACTGTTCATACACCTATAGAACAGGTCTACTTCAGCTTTTTGACGCCAGATAACTGGAACAGCCCCGTTCATACTTTTCACCCTAAGAATCTGGAAGTTACCAGCTCCTACAAAATCTTGAATTTACTAACAAAATCAATATAATAACAATTTAACGTATTCCATATTCTATACCCAGTTTTTCATCTATTTTTTAATTCAAGCCATTTTTGGCCCTTGGGATTTATTTGTTTTTTTGCCTCCTCAAATTCCAACAGACACTCTTTTTCATACTTTTGTTTTGTCATAGATATGTTAAGTCTTCTGCAAATAATTTTCTTATTTTTTGTTGTTTTTCAAGTTATTTAAGTGTTATTTTTCTTTTATTTTTTATTTATTTTAATTTTTGCTTCTAATGCCACTTATAGATACTAATCTCTCAGCTTTATTGTAAAGTTTGTTAGCTAATTCCAAAAATGTATATTTTTAAGGTTTTGATGCATTTATTAAATTAAATAGTTTCTTTAAAAGATGTTCTCTGTTCCCACTGTTTTTCAGGTTCATCATATGGGCATTATTACTGTACCTCTGCCATCACCAATGGTGTACTTCTACTCCATGCCTTAAATGGTTCTTCCCATCTGCTAACATCTGGATTAGTAGATGGAAATAAACCAGCTGCCGAGAGCTGAAAGGTGTCCAGCCACACATGCATGGCACTCTTCGTTCTGTTCTATGGGAGTCCTGAGTCCAGCCAAGTGAGTGTCCTCAGCTGAACTCAGAACTCCCATTGAAATTAATAGATGTGCATTAATCTCTTCATTCTGGAGAATTTCATGGTCAAGATAGGTGCGGTTCTCACAAGGACCTGCATGTATCAGACATTTATGACATATCCTACTAATATTCCATAAATGCCTGAGTAGAATCTCCCCTTCAAACGGCCACTTAACTATGAACAAACATTACATAATGTAAATCAATAATATAATTTAATGTAAGAATGTTGTAATGCATCTTATTACAAAAAAATTCCTCTTTATCCACCCTCTAGGCTTCTTCTGTCCAACTCCTCTACAAAACTCATTGGTGCACATTTATCAAGGCAGTTGCACCAGAATTCTGGCACAATTTGTGCCACAAATAATGGTGTACATGCTGAAATTTGGTGTAAAATTTAAGATATTTAAAGATGGTTGGCAAATGTGCCAATGCTGTTTATAAAACTTGTCCATATGTGGCTATCTCCAATCCATATGTGACAGAGGGGGCTTTTGGTCTCTTTAAGCACTAGGGGGCCTAGGAGTGACTACTACCTCTACACCCCTGTACACAGTAGTTACACCTCTGAGAACTACTATATTAGCAAACAAGTGGGTGGGGAATTGGCCCAAAGGTTTTAGTAAGGACATATAAGAGGGAAACCAACATCCTTCTGAGTGGTAAAAGTATTATGATGTTGTGCCTGGTTTGTTCTCCTGCTTATGCCAGTAATAAAATACAAAATGATTGATGGAATTTTCAGTGTGAGGGTTTCTTTAAACTATCTGGTAGCTTCTTTTTATTATCTCAACTCGAATTATATCAATTTGCTAATTTATTACCAAGAAAAAAAAAATCTGTATTAAGTGTTTGGTCCAGAGTTCTCCCTCTTATGCCTTATATAACGTTGAAAAAAGGGTTTGTCTCTTGCCTCCTAAGGTATAATTGGTGGATAACTCGCAGGAGTTACTAGTCTGTGATACTTTGGATCAATTTAACACATTTAGAATTAATAACAAATTGTTGGATTATTGTCTGTTTCTAACATCAAAAAACTTTGAAAAATCTAGGAGGTAAATCAAACATTTCAACATAAACATTTTTACTATTTTATGTTTTTTAGGTGCATATGAAGACAGCAAAATCTTAGTTCATACTAAGGACAGGTTCACATTTTGTGTCAGAGATTTATTTTTGTGAACCAATCACAGATCCCTTTGAGTATTTTGAAAAAATTTAATGCAGCACTGTTTTTTCTGTTACAGTGACACACCCGATGACAGAGACCCGATGGACCTCTTTGTAATCAGTGTTTCTCCATAGGGCGTCATTTGGGGTCTATTATGTTAATGGATTTCAGCTCCACCTCTAAGAAGGAGACTACAAACCCGGACCTCTGATACAAATTTTGGGGTTTAAGAATGCATTTTTGTCTATACAAGATATACTAAAGGCCCTCATTCACACTAGAGAAAAGTTGGCTAAATCTGGTGATTTTGGTGAGACTGGCCAACTGTTTAATTGAGGCTTTTGACTTACCTCCTCAGATGGTGTTTAGTAAGAAGGGTTTGGGAAAGTTAAAATTTTAAAGCCTA